>CAOKZL010001772.1:0-298358 GCA_948472985.1 Iguana delicatissima
AATGGTGAACAAATTGAGGCTTTTGCATTCCCAGAGCTTAGCTCAGTGGTGTTTGCTCTCCAAAGACTGTTAAAGCTCACAACATTAAATGCTTTTGAGGGCTTTATTTGGTTTGCCACATGGGACCTTTAATTAGCAACTTGGATACCTAGGCTCATCTGGTCATAAAGCTTCACTGTTACGTCTGTTCATTGTGTTATCCTGTATGGTAGACTTATTCACCAGCTGCTGGTACTTAATATTTGTATTTGTTTGTTGCATTTAAATTCCAGCTTTATTCTTCTCAGCTCAAAGTGGCATGCATGGCCATCCACTTCTTCTGTGTATCTTCCCAACAATCCTGTGAGGTAGGACAGGATGAGAGTATTTCACCAGCCCAAAAATAAGTTTTGTGGTCCCATGAGGACTAGAACAATATTCCATTTTTTAAAAAAAGCACAGCATTTATTTTTCATATAATTGTGACACTCTTTTGATATTTTGTTACGTATGTTTTTGCTCTAGGATAGAATTTTTAACCTTTGTGTTGGGCTCTTTTAGTGTAAATTGCAACAAAATAGGAGGTATAGCTGTTCTCAGAGGTGGGAAAGAAATTCCTTGGACTTACATTTCCATACAGAAATATCCGTTTTATACTTTTGGAGATGAGCTATGGAATCGAGTGTGTCACGCTTCAAAAATCTATACGTTTCCAAGGCTTGTATGTTTGGGGAAAACTAATGCACACAAAACCATTTCAAAAAGGGCCACAGATAAATTGTATATATTTTTAAAAGATGTGCACAAACACTCTTTAATCTGGGAAAGCATACTAAATGTTTCCATAAGGGAAAAATGTATACATTCAGGGGGAAATGACCACCCTAAAAATGTACTCAGATCTCTGCAGGAAGATTTTTTGACAAAATATCTCATAACCCATTTCAGAACTGGGACAGAACTTGAATTCCCGTGTGTTTCTGAAGAATATAATGGTGAGAAGAAAGGCTGTCACATTCTCACTTGAATCCTTGGCTCTATGTGTGTGTGTGGGGGAGAGAGAGAGAGAGAGATAATGAAATCTTGCATTTCAAAACTGCTAGTCCAGTTTCATTGGCCAAACAGTACTTGTTTTATATGATTGCCCATTTTAAACATGGCTTTTCTTCTGCAGCCAGCCCTCTTCCTTCCCTCTCCACTGCCTGTTGTCTTCATAAAGTATTATAGTCTTTAAAAAAACATGCGGCTTGAAAAAGCCATTTAAAATGTTGTTAAAGGACGTGCCATGCTAATGGGCTTAAAAATAATTCCCCCCTGAGGAAGGATTGGGCAGCGTTGATTAAAATGCCTTGCTTTTGCTGCAAGAATGATATTTTATATTCTCAAGCAGTTTGGCAGAAAGAAAAGCTGAATTGACATATCTATAAACAACTTATTACTTCGGTGGCAGGATAATTGGCTAGGAAAATGGTATAACTTCTCAAATATATTACCCTTGGTACTTGGGACTTTCGAAGGAGGTGCTTTACATAAGACGATTTGGTGCATACAACAATGGCCAGTGAAGTGGGGTTTTTAAAAAAAAAATTAAGGGTAATGTCATTTAGGAAAAAGCATTTTCACTATACCATATGCTTGGCCAAAGTCCTAGGTTTCACTGCTACCAGGAAATTCCAAAGAACTTGGATGTATTTTGCCTGGAGAAAGCTGAGGGGGGTGTGATAATACTTAAAGGGTTGTCACATAGAAGAGGACAAAGGCTTGTTCATCCCTTTTCTAAAGGGCAGGACGAGATCTCGTGAGCTTAAGTTCTGAGAAGGGAGATTTTGTAGAGAAACATCTTGATCAGGGTGGGATTTGAATTGCAATTCCCAACATTCCTTTCATTGCCTCTCATGTTTAAGACTACTGGGAGTCACAGTCCAAATTACATCTGGAGAGACATGTAGCCCCTACCCTCTGCTCTCAGTGGCTAGGGCAGTTTAGTAATGGAGACATTGGCCATTTCCACACTATACTGTTACAGTGCTATTATTCCACTTTCAACGTCCTATGGAATCCTGGGGTTTGCAGTTTAGGGAGGGCCCTCTCTCTCAAAGTGAGGGAAACCACAGGATTCCATAGGATGTTGAAAGTGGAATAATAGCACTATAACAGTCTAGTGCGGAAATGGCCATTGACCTACAAGAGAGTTAATTCTCCCTTGCTGAAGATTCATTGAGATGCTTGAGCTCTAGATTTCTTGCACTAAGCTCAATATAGTTTATAAGGCCCCTCCAACTCTAGGATTACCAAATGGCAATTTCTGCTTCTTAGCAGTGATAAAAGAATGGGCAGATAGCAGGAACAGATTTGTGCAGCTCTCATGCAAGTTTCAGTGGGCATAGGCAACATAGCCAATGGTGAGGATCCCTGGGAACTGCGGTCCAGCATCATCTGGAGTCCTCCTTCATTCCCACTTCAATATATATTGCTAAATCAAACTGTTAAATTAACAAGCATAAAGCCAATGAATCAATTGTATTCATGTAAGTGTTGATTTACCATCCAGCAATTGATTCACTAGGTCTACTTTAGTTAGGATTAGCAGTTAGATTCAGCCTAGGGTGGAAATCATGTGGCCTGCCAGATATTTCTAGATAGAAATCCCAGAAGCCCTACTCAGCCTAGGCAATGTTGAGGCATGCTGGGAGTTGCAGTCCAACAACAGATGTCCAACAACATCTGTAGAGGCATGATTCCCACCTCCAATTAAGCCATATCTGCTGCTCATTTTCTAGGCCTGGCTGTGGTTTTGTGCATAGCAATTGCTTCACAAGGTACCTATGAATTGAGAATGCACCTCAATTCCAAAATATCAACTTCACACATTTTATATTGTATGGATTTTATTCTCTGTTTCTCCTATACACTCCTCATAAAAATAATGAAGCATGTTTGCTGGCTCTTAGAAAAGGCAGTGGTTTTCCCTACTGCATTTCATCAGCTTTGTGTTCAAAACTGTTTATTGAGCTGTAGTCCTTCGTGTGGTATCCTTGCATCTTAAAATGATGGTGCTGGAGTTGGAAACTGAAGTCACTGAGTGCCTTGCCAGAGGCAGGCTTGCTGACCTCCGGTCGTTTTGGTCTTCAGTGCCCAAAGCACCAGGCCAGGGACTAAGGGAATGGTAATCCACTATATAAAAGTCAATGTTTGTCTGTGAGTTTGTCTGTTTGTCTGCGTCAGGTAGGCAAAGACCTCATACGATTGACTGTGTGAAGTGAGAAGACCTCCTATGATTGACTGGCTGTGAAGATTCTATGGAATCGTGGGGTTGGCAGTTTAGAGAGGGGCCTTTAGAATTCTCAGCCAGAGAGCTCTTGGGCCTCGGGCTGGTTGCTATGGAGACGAGGCCTACCAGCAAGAAGGGCAGTCTGTTCCCTCCGAAAACGAGCCCTCTGCATGTTAACAACTCTGAATACAGATTGGATTGGGAAATATGGGGATAAATTACAGGTGCTGGAATAGGCAGTTACTATGAAGACGAAGCCTAGCAGCAAGGAGGAGGACAGTGTATTCCCTCAGGAACCCAACCTCTGTATGTTAAGAACTCTGAATACAGATTGCATTGGGAAATATGAGGATACGTTACAGATACTGGAGAAGACAGTTTGATGAGTTCTTAAGAGGAAAATAAAATCCCAGGCAACGCTGGGTAAATACGCTAGTCTGAAATATTTGTAGGTCACCTGCTCCCTGGTGTTACCCTGGGTTCTGGGGTCCAGTGGGGGACACCTCAATGTGCTCCAAATAATGGGGAATGGGAATTAGCCAGAGCACAAGCTGTAGCACTACAAGAGGCAGGGTAACTTAGCGAGATCTTTTTACCCAATGTTTACGAGCTCAGGCCAAGCCAAAAACCAAGCAGAATTGTCTAATAAATGACTTTATTGAGGGGAATTCACTCATGCATGCACACGAGATACACACACAATCACACATTCACACAAGACCTAGCTGAAAGAGAAATGGAGGAAAAATTATAGAGCGGCTGAGGGATTTAGGGAGGGATTATAATTACCAGAAGAGTAGTGAAGAGTAGAAATGTATTTTGGCTTAGGTATGTTCTAAGGGCAGTTCTCATTCAGGAGCCAGACGGACAGAGTGGCAGATAGACCTTCAAGAGACTGCCCTGGGCCTCCTCAAATCAGGGGTATTTGTACCCTGAAAATGGCTTGTGGCTGTGAAGGTTCCAGATGCAAGACAAAAGGAGCCTGTTGTGGACAATGGGTCTTTCACCAAGTGATGGGCTTAGTGCTTCGATTGACAAAGACATGATGAATGTTGTAATAGCTGTCTATTGTGGGTGCTGTGAGGACAGAGGAAAGAATCCAGGGGTACAAGGGATGGATATCTGTCAATCAGTGTCCTGGTGGGCTCCTCACAGTTGGTTTCCCTGGAAAACTCCAGCTTCTATTTAAGCCTATTATCCACAGGAATGATGTGTATTTGCCTGACAAGTGACTCAGTCTTACCTGGAGGAATTTTGGAGTTGACCTGTCCTTCTCACATTTACAGTCAGATTCCTTCCCTCGCTCAGTGTGACCTCTCTGTCACCTCTCAGGCTTGAATTTGATATCAGAGCCAATAAAATGTGTTGCCAATTAGATGTGGTGTCCATCCAAACCATACTGACATTGGGGACCCCCAAAGCAGGGCGTTACACTGTCCTGTTCTAAAGTAGATTATACATCTGAAATGCATGATTACCTGCCATGCATTTTTATCCAGCGTGTTGAACTGTGGTTGCAAATGAGACTTGGAATGGAAAACAGAGAGAAAGTTAGCCCTTCCTGCTCCCAGCCTGTGGTATCAAGAAGAAATTGTTCCTCCTCACTGCCGTTTTTGCCCTGGCAGCCTCTCCAGAGTTCATGATGGCTATGACTGCATCTCCAGTCACAAACACATACCCTGGTAGCTGTTATTAACCCCCCAGCCCCAAAAGTATAGCCCACATCAGAATTAAGAGAAAGAATTGTAAATTTCACATAGTGTCTAACTTGGCTCTGGTTCTGAATATGAATGTTCCTACAGCCTTGACTGGCAGTGGCCATGTATTATTATTTTTTAAAAAAAAGTTGCCTGGATTATGTTTATTTCTTCTTTTGTAAATGGAAGAAATCTCTGCCTGCTTTCCTCCTTCCACCCCTTTTCAAAGTTTGAATTGATTGCTCTGTGTTAGAAACCAGCAGGCAATACTATCGTGTTTGGATTTAGGCCAGTTTGAACTGTGAACAGGGTCCAGCTGTGAGTTAGCTGTTCTCTCTCTGTGGGAGGTTACGAAAAAGAAGCCGCACTTCTCTAATAGTCCTTAGGGACATGGAAATGAAACACAGCACTACTTTGAATTGTTTCTTTTTTTTTCCTGGATAAAGGTTGTTGAGGGTTTTTTTTCCCTTGCAGAAGGGAATCCTTCTTATCACTACAACATCTTTTGTTTCTTTGAACCCCACAGAGTCTGACATAAATTGCTGCACATTCATTGCTACCCCTTGGTGTTTTCTGCTCTTTTTAACCCCACTGTTTGCTGTGTTCCCATCTTCTTCTCTTTTATTTTTGCATTGATATTTTATACAGATATTGTTGTTATGGCTTCTGGCCAAACTAAATTGACTTATACAGCAATCCCCTAAACTCAGTGACTTGGGAGTAAGCATAGGGCTGCTTTTTGGAGACATATGTTTTACAATAACACTGGCCATTTCCGCACTAGATTGTTATAGTGCTATTATTCCACTTTCAACATCCCATGGAATCCTGGAGTTTGCAGATTAGGGAGGGGCCTCTCTTTCAAAGGGAGGGAAATCCCACGATTCCATAGGATGTTGAAAGTGGAATAATAGCACTATAACAGTCTAGTGCAGAAATGGCCACTACCAGTTTTGCTGCTGTACAGTTATTAACTGCCACCCAGTTGACTTAAACTTATGGCAACCCAATGGATGAGAAACCTCCAGGCCACCCTATCCCAACTGCTTAAGTCTTCCCTGATTAAGTCTATCCATCTGTAATGTGGTCTTCCTCTTTTCCCACTGCCTTCTGCCTTACCAAATATTATTGTCTTTTCTTGTGAGTCTGTTACCACCCATGTTGTCTGTATTGCTGAGTAAAGGAATAAAAAATGTATGGGATCAGGTTTTCTAGCTCTTCATAGAGCTGGAAAGGGGTTTATATGTGAAGATGTTTGTGATGTTCTTTATTATGCCGTGTAATTTATTGCCTGTTTATTTCATTTCTGTTTCACCTCTGTTAGCTTCTACAAGTGGTACAAAAGGTGCCCTTTTAGGGGTCCTGAAGCAGTTTCCAAGTTACCTTAACGTGCCTTGTACACATTATGAAAAGCAGCCAGTTCATTAGGGACTCTAGACATTGTTCTTATCCCTCTGTTTTTGAATATCAAGTACCTTGTGTATGTACAAAATCTCTTCAGGCTCATTGTTGCTCTTAATGGCAATGCTTTGAGACTGGGTACCTCAGTTGACCGGAACGTTATGTTGCCACCGCAACCACGAGGGCTAGCATCTTGGCCCAAGCTGAGACTTTGTTCTAGCAGGATGAATTCCTGCCTTTATCTTGCCTAAGTCTCTCTTCACAGATTTTTTTTTTCTTTTTTATTGTCAATATCTGTGCTTGGCCCTTGAACCACACCGGCTCTTGAAGCAGTTTACGGATCAATGTAAGTCAGAGCTTTTGAAACTTTTCATGTTGGTGACACACTTTTTAGACATGCAGCATTTCACAACACAGTAATTCAGTAAGTAATTCAGTAACTAATTCAGTAAGCGGAGGCAGCCCCTCCACCCAAGCCTGGCCTGCTGCCGCTGCCCTCGCCGGAGTCTTCCTCAGCCTGGGGAAGCAGCAGCAGGAGAGGCAGCCCTTCCATCTGGACCTGGCCCACTGCTACCACCCTCATCATGGTCTTCCTCAGCCCAGGGCTGCGGTGGCGGCAGAGGCAGCCCCTTCACCTGGTCCTGGCCCGCTGTGGTGGTGGGAGAGGCAGCCCCTCCACCCGTTACATTCATGTGACACACCTACACACTGCAGCCAACACACTAACGTGTCACAACACACAGTTTTGAAAGCTCTGATGTAAATAGTCAGGCCTTCACATTTGCAGGGATTAGAGGAACAAGACCCTCACAAAAGTGGAAAAGCCATGAATAAAAATAAAAATTGTAAACACTACTTTTTGTACTTGAGAACACTTCTCTAGGAATCTCTAGGTCCTCCAGTGTAATTCTGGGGTCAACCTCCAACAGAAGTCAACCATAGAGTCACACTGGAGGACCTAGCAATGCCTTAGAGCAGTGTTCTCTCTGGGAATCTCTTAGGTCAGTGGTTCTCAACCTGTGGGTCCCCAGATGTTTGTGGACTTCAGCTCCCAGAAGCCCCAGCCACTATGGTCAATGCTCAGGGCTTCTGGGAGCTGAAGTCTAGAAACATCTGGGGACCCACAGGTTGAGAACCACTGTAAGTCTTAGGTCCTCCAGTGTAAATCTGTGGTCCATTTCCAGTGAAAGTAGATCATAGAATCATCCTGGAGGACTTAGAGATTCCTAGAGAGAACTTTTTTTTTCCATGGCAGGACAAATACACTAAGATTTTTAAAGAAATAAATAAAATAACCCAGGAATAATCAAATGCTGAACCTGCAAAAGTGGAGGGCTGACTGTAATTGTGGTTGGTAACCTGTGGAACCAAAGCACTCTTCCTGTGCAGCCCTTAAGCCCTTAGTCTAATACAAAAGCCCTCTTCCAATGAGTAGTTCTTGCTCTGCAAAAGCAGTAAGTCCCTTCTGCAGCAACCTGTTAGATGTGGAAGGAGAGAGAGAAGGGACACCAGAGACTGAAGAGGGGTTGGCTTAATTTTGGTTATGGCCCCATCCACCACTGGAAAGTCACCCCTGCAGGTAGCCCCAGGGAAATGCAACACTAGACATAAGGAACAGTTGCCTGTGCCTGTAACTAGACAGTTCCGTCCTCATGCTTATACCAGGAAAAGATGTAGTAGAAATGGGAAAGGGTTGAGGAAAGAAAAAGCAGAAGGAAGATCAGGTGGTGATCCTCAGTGTCAGAAGGTTCATGTAACTACCATCTGTCATGGAGCCGTAGGGCAGCCAGATACTGATGGTCTTCCTATGACCAGCTGGATATCAGGTGTATGATTGTCAAGAACATATGGCTTTGACAACTGCTGTACCAGGTATCACCTATTGTGTATCAGCTCTGGAGAGGGAAAGAAGAACTTGCTCATTAATAAATTAAAATCTTAGAGATTGTTTTCTCTGTAACCAGTTATACAACATGTCTGGCCTTGTACCTGACAGGTTCAAAGAGCTTCAGTGGACAGCTGTGTAATGCCTTCAACTCCAAGTAGGCGTATGGCAAAGACATCTGGGAGAGACTTTGCTTAGTACAGTCTCAGTACTCCTGTCACAGATGTTGATGGATTTGAGTAATCTGCAGGGTGCCTGTAGGAACGCTTAGAATAGAAGGGGGAAAAAAGAACAAGTGGCATTTTACTCAAGAGATTAATGTTGTACACAGTTCTTTAAAAACAGAATTTCAAGAGATTTGAGTGTGTGGATATGTAGAAACAGAGAGCAGAGTGGATAGTTCAGATCAATAATATGTAATTTAAAGATTTTAAAGCTATTTTTGGACCTTTATCACTCAAACATACTAAAATGGGAGGAAGAACTTCAGATGCTGGAGCCAAATCCAGCCGTCTCAGGGTCCCCAGTCAATCGCTTTGCTTTGCTCTTTTCTCCATGATACCATTGTTTGGTATTTTCCCATCTTCCGTACTGTCTTACCCCTCCCCACATCCCCTTCTAAAAGGATGAAAGTTTTGCTGTTGTTAACTGAAATCAAATTGATCTCAACTTAGGTGACACTCCAAGTGATCCTATCATCAGCCACCCTACTCAGGTCTTGCAGATTCAGGGACATGTACTCCTTGATTGAGTCTACCTATCTGTAATATGGATTTCCTCATTTCCCACTGCCTCCCACCTTAGCAAGCGTTATTGATTCCTCCAATATGCCATGTCTTCTCCTAATATGGCCAAAGTACAACAGCCTCAGTTTAGTCATCTTGGCTTCTAGAGAAAATTCAGGCTTGATTTGCTCTAGGACCCGTCCAATATTTCTTTTTAGGAGTCTGTAGAACTAGAAAGTTTAGTTACTGGCAATAAAAGCCTTTAAACTAAAATATGCCCATGGTCTGGTTCCTATCTCCCTACCTTTTGTCTCACCCACAACTGGCATGTGATCCATGAGAACTTTCCTGAAATTAAAGTTGGTCCTCAGCCTGAAAGAGTTTCCCACTCTTGCTATATACTCTCAAAACCCATCTGCTCATATACAGACCTGCTCAGAGGCCTTCTGCTATCTTTTTAACTCTGGTTCCTTGATTCTAGCTCTGTGGCTACCCCAGGCCCAGTCTTGAGACCAAATTGTCCCACCCCCCCAAATAAATCAAGTGAATCATGTTGGGTTGGTGATGACGGGCGTTGCTAAAACTCTTTGGGACAAATAGCACAATGAATGCACAGATGCTGTGCTTAAGTCTTTGCCTTGCCTGTGTCCTGATTTTGATAGAATCATAGAATCATAGAAATGTAGAGTTGGAAGGGACCACAAGGGCCATCCAGTCCAACCCTCTGCCATGCAGGAAAACCCTCAAAGCACTCCCGGCAAGTGGCCATCCAGCCTCCGCTTAAAAACCTCCAAAGAAGGAGACTCCACCACACTCTGTGGCAGCACATTCCACTGTCGGACAGCCCTGACTGTCAGGAAATTCCTCCTCAGGTTCAGGCGGAATCTCCCCTCCTGCAGCTTGCATCCATTGCTCCTTGTCCTGGTCTCAAGAGCAGGAGAAAACAAGCCCACTCCCTCCTCGACATGACATCCCTTCAAATATTTAAACATGGCTATCATGTCCCCTCTCAACCTTCTCTTCTGCAGACTAAACATACCCAGCTCTCTAAGTCTGTCCTCATAGGGCATGGCTTCCAGGCCCCCCACCATTTTGGTTGCCCTCCTCTGGACCTGCTCCAGCTTATCCATATCCTTCTTGAATTGGGGTGCCCAGAACTGGACACAGTATTCAAGATGAGGTCTAACCAATGCAGAATAAAGTGGTACCAATACCTCCCTCGATCTAGACACCATACTCCTATTGATGCAACCAAGAATTGCGTTGGCCTTCTTGGCTGCCGCATCACACTGCTGACTCATGTTCAGCTTGTGGTCTATGAAGACTCCTAAATCCCTTTCACACGTACTGTTAGCCAGCCACGTGTTCCCCATCCTATATTTCTGCAAACCATTTTTTCTGCCTAAGTGTAGGACCTTACATTCTCTCTGTTGAAATCCATTTTGTTAGCCTTGGCCCAGCTCTCCAATCTGTCCAGGTCCTTTTGAATTTTGATCCTATCATCAGGCGTATTAGCAACCCCTCCCAATTTGGTGTCATCTGCAAATTTGATCAGCGTGCCCTCTATTCCTTCATCCAAGTCATTAATGAAGATATTGAACAGCACCGGGCCCAGGACAGAACCCTGTGGCACCCCGCTAGTCACTTCTCTCCAGGATGAGAATCTGCCATTGGTGACCACCCTTTGGGTACGGTCAGTCAACCAGTTACAGATCCACCTGACAGTAACCCTGTCCAGTCCACATCTTACTAGCTTCTTTGCAAAAATGTCATGGGGAACTTTGTCAAAGGCCTTACTGAAATCAAGATATACTATGTCCACGGCATTCCCTTCATCTATCAAGCAAGTAACTCTATCATAAAAAGAGATAAGATTAATCTGGCATGACCTATTTTTGAGAAATCCATGTTGACTTTTCGTAATTACGGCATTGTTTTCTAAGTAATTAGAAACTGACTGTTTGATGATCCGCTCCAGGATCTTTCCAGGTACTGATGTCAGGCTGACTGGGCGATAATTATTTGGGTCCTCTTTTTTTCCCTTCTTGAAAATGGGGACAACATTTGCCCTCCTCCAGTCTGCCGGAACTTCTCCTGTCCGCCAAGAGTTTTCAAAGATTATAGCAAGAGGTCCCGCAATGACCTCTGCTAGTTCTTTTAAAATCCTAGGATGCAATTCATCCGGCCCTGGAGACTTGAATTCATCCAGTGTGGCCAGGTATTCCTGTACTACCTCTCTACCTATTCTGTGCTGCATTTCCTCCACTTCCTCACCTGCTCCCCAACTGCCAGGTTGCATGTTTTTATCCTTTTGGGAAAAAACTGAGGCGAAGAAGGTGTTGAGGAGTTCTGCCTTTTCTCTTCCTCCTGTTATTAATTCACCACCTTCCCTGCGCAGTGACCCTATCGTCTTCTTCTTTTTCCTTTTGCTGCGGACGTATTTAAAAAAGCCCTTTTTATTGTTTTTAATGTCTCTGGCCAGCCTAAGTTCGTTCTGTGCTTTAGCCTTTCTGACCTCCTCCCTACATCTCCTGGCTACTTGCTTATAATCTTCTTTGGTGATTTCCCCCTTCTTCCATTTCCTATACACATTTCTCTTAACACTTAGCTCAGCTGAGAGCTCTTTAGTCAACCATTCCGGTTTGTTCAGATGCCTCCCATTTTTCCTCCTTAATGGCACAGTTTTAGCCTGTGCCTTCAGTACCTCCCTTTTAAAGAACTCCCATGCATCCTGAACTCCTTTCTCATTGACTATTCTTGACCACGGGATTTCAGCCAGCAGCTCCTTCAGTTTACAGAAGTCTGCTTTTTTAAAATCTAAGACGAATGCCTGGCTACACTTGCCTTCTCTTCCCCACTGAATGCCAAATTCTAATAGGGCATGGTCACTCTCTCCTAAAGATCCAACCAGTTCTACGTCATTAACAAGGTCTTCCCTGTTGGTCAGGATCAGATCCAGAATGTTTGATCCCCTTGTCGCCTCTTCCACCTTCTGGACCATGAAATTGTCTGCAAGACAAGCAAGAAACTTGCTGGACCTTGCCGCCTGTGCAGAGTTTGATTGCCAACATATATCCGGGTAGTTGAAATCTCCCATTATTACTGTATCTCTCCTTTTTGAATGTGCAGTCATTTGGTCTATGAAAGCGCCATCGAGGTCCTCAGTCTGGCTTGGAGGTCTGTGGTAAACCCCCACTATAATATCCCTATTGTTTCTCGCTCCCTTAATTCTTACCCAGATGCTCTCGACCTGGCTTCCGGTGTTCAAGCCGTGGATCTCTTCACAGGTGAAAACATCCTTGACATATAAGGCTACTCCTCCTCCTTTCTTATTTGGTCTATTTCTACAAAATAGGCTATACCCCTCTATTCCTACTTTCCAATCGTGAGACTCATCCCACCAGGTCTCAGTGATGCCTATCAAATCATATTTATTTTGCTGTACTAGGAGTTCAAATTCATCTTGTTTGTTTCCCATACTCCGTGCGTTAGTGTAGACATATTAGTCCCGTGCCCTTCCTTCAAGTCCCATAGCATTGTTTCCACCCCTCCCACGATTGGATGCTATTCCTACTTGGCCAATATCATTTGGGCCTTTTTCCCCTGCACTTGCCGAGTCCTTGTCCTGAATAATCTTGTCTCCCTCCCCAGTTGTACTTAGTTTAAAGCCCTCCTAATCCTCCTTGTGAGACTGTTTGCAAAAAGGTTCCTGCCAAGTTTTGTGAGGTGCAGCCCATCCCTTGCCAGAAGCCCATGTTCCTGGAATTTCAAGCCATGATCCAAAAAGCCAAACTGTTGGCGGCGGCAAAATGTGCGGAGCCAGCTGTTGACCTCTACTATTGTCCTTTCCCTTCGTGCACCATATCCTTGAACAGGGAGGATTGATGAAATGAGCACCTGCGCATCAAGGTTCTTAAGCTTTCTCCCCATAAGCTCGTAGTCCTTTGTGATGTGGTGAAAGCTGCGCTTCACCGTGTCGTTGGTTCCAACGTGAACCAAAACGAGGGGCTTACGGTCAGTGGGCTTGACCAGCCTGGCTAGCCTCTCTGTTACGTGGTTTATCCTGGCCCCAGGAAGACAGCAGACCTCTCGATTGAGCTTGTCCGGTTTGCAAACTGCCGGTTCGGTTCCTCTGAGCAAGGAGTCCCCAACCATCAGAACTCGCCTCCTCTGAGGCCTGTCCGGGGTTCTTCGACAAGCAGATTCTTCCAGGATTGCCTGGGCATTGTGTTGAGGCCGGGAGTGCTGGTCTTCCCCATGTTGGATGCTGTCCTGTTGGTGTTCAAGTTCCAGTTGCCGAAGTTGGATTCCTTCTTGCTGATGTTGTGTTCCCTCCTTCTGGTGTTCCTCATCATTCACAGCACCAAGAACGTTGAAGCGATTCTGTAGTTTGAGAGTCTCTGTTTCCTTCCTGGCCCTTCTACTTCTCCGTGTGACATTCCTCCAAGCATCGCTTTCCCGGGTCACGGAACTGATTTCCTCATCAGGCAGCTCGTCCTCATATCCGGTCTTCAGGAAGGTCCTCTCTGCCCTATCTAAGAAGTCCTCACCTTCCCTAATAAGACGAAGATTAGAAACCTGTGCCTCCAGCTGCTGCACCTTGACCTCTAAGAAGGTGACCAGCTTGCACTTGCTGCAGGTGTACCCGACCACATCTTGTGGCAAGAAAAGGAACATGCCACAAGTGCTACAGGTGACAGCAGCAGCTCCCTCACCTTCCATTCTTGATAATACAGAGAATAGAACAAGAAAACAAAAACAAAAACTGGGCCTCCTTTCTTAATTTGAGCTGTATAAGCTATGTCTGCTCAGCTAACTACCAAGCTCAGTTGAACTCTTCCTAAATTTGTTCAGTCGCTATAAGGATCGGTTGTTCCTAAACTTGAGTGGTTGAACTTGAAGGATTGAAGTAGATGAATGAAATTGCGCGCGCCTATGGCGCAAGCCGCTGGGAGTTCCTAATAAAGCCTCCTTCCCCTAGCTGGCTCCTCCCCCTAGCTTGATTAACTCTCCCTAGTTTGATTGACAGTTAACTGACTAACTAACAAACAATTAGCTGACAATAGGCTGTGAGCTCAGGGAGAGCACACGGCCAGCGCAAGCAAAAAAAACACACACAAAAAACCACAGAGAAATAAGCAAGCAAACTCAGTCCCACAGTCCTGCAAAAACACCTATCAAAGTTGTCTTCACAGACATCTGATGACGTCTTTTAGATGATGTCTCTCTCCTTGTGATATCCATGGGGAAAATGTCTTGCTGAAAAGAATGAAGCTTCTATTTTTATGCAAATTATGCAAGCCAAGGGGTGTATATGATCTGGGTCAGGACCACAAGTGGAGGCAAAGGATTAAAGCCACCTTCCCACAACCCCCCTGCGAGGTTAGGACCTTGATCCATTTCAGATCCCCCTGCTTACTTTTAAGTGAAGAAAAACCACTGATATAGCAGCAGTGCTATGTGTTGAAAGTGACATGTGATTTGGCTTTAGTCTTCCAGTAGAATAAATATCTTATGTTGATTATCAGTAAAACAACATCAATTGTGGTTGTTTCTTTTGTTTGAGTTTTGTCATTAACATTCCAATGGTTCTCAGTGTTCATTATCTTTTTCCCCATTTCTTTCTCTTGTGCTCTTTTTTAAAAGAAATAAAGTCCCCAACTGCTGCCAGAGATTAATGATTTACATAAGCTGAACAATAGAACATTTGACCTTTTTTAGATTAGATGATTATTTTAGGACCTGATTGCTAATTCTCTGTCCTCCAGATACTTGAATGGGTTGATAGTGTTATAGTACAATTTTAAGATCCTAAGGAAGTGAGTGAGTGTGTGTGTGTGTGTATTTGAGTGTGAGAGAGAGAGAGAGAATGTAAAAAGAGTGCTCCACTGGTGTGGATTTTAAAAGCTGCAGTCTAGAAATACAGCTTTGTGAGAATGATTAACTAAATTTTTAAAAACTATGAAATTTGCCCAATTAGTTCTCAGTTTTTCTCAGTTATGGCAGGGGTAGGAAATCTGCAGCCCTCAAGGTATTGTTGGATCCAATCTCAATTATACCTGCTCATGTATCATGAACTCACTAGGAATTATGGGAATTGCACCCTCTCAACATCTGGATAACTACTGACTCTCCAGTCTGGTACGTGGAATTGCAGCTTTCCATCACTATTTCCCACTCTCATTCTCTCTCTAACCTGAGAGGCTCATTGTCTTGAACCAGATACAAATCCAACAGGAATGTCTCTGTGCTGGTGCCGGTTGAATTTGCCCATTGCAACAGAGATATAAAATTCCTTTTAGTTAATCATGGGATAGGCACTGACCAAAATCTGGCAGTTATTCCCTTTGGAGGCATAAAGAACTCAAGATTTTAAAAAATGAAATCAGGCAAAAATAAGACTGACTAAATTGCCCATCCGTGCATGTAGCAGTGTGAGTTTTCCCAAATATTTTCATGCTTCTGGTAACTAGTTCACTGCTTGTCTCTCTTGCCCTTGTTTCTTCCCAACAAGGAGGCTGTTGAAATAAAGTGAAGGCGGGAGGTTGGGTCAGTGAGTGGGACCAATGGCACACCATTGCTTCCCATTGGTGAAAAGCTTCTATTCTGTCCCTTAAATGTATTTTTCCTACCGGCTGCTACTTAGTGTTGGGGCTGGAGGATGCCCTGTGCTTTGAAACACTTCTCTCCCTCCCTCCACCCCAATTTCAGCCTTCCTGTCTGTGGCGAGAACGAGGCCTCCTTTTGTTTCGATTAAACAGGACATTCTTAATGGTGGGGAGCGCAAGCAAGCCACTGTGTCGAGCTGAACCCATGCCTGTTTTCATTTGGCCTGGAAGATGTGATAACTTCCTCCTTGACAGCTGCACAAATGACTGCCGCCTCAGCTTGCGGTGCGCGCGGGGCTTTTGCAGGAAGTGTCACGCTCAGTGCCAAGGCTATTTGCAGGTTCTTTGCTGCAAACAGCTCTGAATGTGGGCAGCCGGAACACATCCAAAGGAGCAGAGGAAAGAAATTCTTGATGTGTGTGGTGGGGAGCCTTAGTCTTTTTATGAAACAGTGCAGCAGAGTCTTTTCAAGGAAGGGCCAAATCTGTCACCCGCTTGCCAGGGGGAAGGGCTTAATGGGACACCAGAGTTGCCTATGGTGTGTTTAGTTTTATTAGGTGCGTTTCTTTTGTATACTTTTGTATCTGATCTTTTCCTCTTAGATCCTCAATAGGTACATGGCGTCTCCCGGTCCCCACATTATCCTCAGAACCCTATGAGGTAGGTAAGAAAGAGACACTAGGAGGCGATGAACGATCAGCCAATGGTCATTCAGTGAGTTTCACGGCTTAGTAGAGGCTGAGACCTGGATCTCTCGAGCCCTAGTCCAGTGCTCTATCCACTATAACACACTGATGCTTTAGATTTGGGTCCTGGTAGGTTGATATCTAACCTATGGCACCCTTTCCTGACCAGGTGATTTCCAAATGCCTTGGTACTCTAGCTCCTAACAGGCCTGGTCAGCACACCAGTGGTCAGTGAGGATGGGAATCAGAGACCAAAGCATCTTTTCTGTGGCAGGGTGGGGAACTTGTGGTCCTTCAAGTGGTGTCACAAAGCACTTGGGGAAATGATCTTTCTCCATTCCTTTTTCTTTCTGCCTCATTGACCTTTTTCTATCTGCTGTAGGGAATTAGAATAGTCCTTTTCTTCCTCTCCTCCTCCTTCCTGTGTGCCTTCAAGTTGTTTCCAAATTATGGTGATCCTACGGTGTGTCTGTCATGGGGTTTTCTGGGGCTGCCAATGTGTGATGCGCCTAAGGTCTCCCAGTAGCTTTCCATGGCTAAACGGGGAATCAGATCCTGGTCTCCAGGGTCCTCCAGTGCTCAAATCACTACACAATGCTGGCTGTTGGAGCAGTCTCCTTCTCTCTTAATCTGTCATTTTTGGGACATGTGCAAACTCCCATCAAACCTATGCTAATTCTAACCTACAGCTGATCAGAGTCCATGGGTTCTCTACTCCTGTTCTGATCACAGCACTAAACAGACACTACAGACCTTTGTGAATTCCAAATAAGAGGTCTTTCGGTCACCCTGTCATCTTCCTTCATTCATGCACACATATGTATTCACATGCATACACAGGTTCCTTGATTTGAGTTAGAAGTTCTATGGCCTTGTTCTGCGTTGGACAGTCTCCAATTCCCCAGCACCCTCCCCTTTTGAAAATTCTGGCAACAAATCCATGTTTCATTTCCTCCTGTTTTTAGTACAGCTTCCTAGAATGATGGAATGATGTTATCTTGCAGCATGTTGAGCTAATACTTAAGAAACAGGATTTGCATGCTAAGATCATAAAGGGGGAACCCTGGAGAGGAAGGCTATTTCCGCACTAGACTGTTACAGTGTTAGGCCCCTCCATAAACTGCAAACTCCAGGATTCCATAGGACAGTGGTTCTCAACCTGTGGGTCCCCAGATGTTTGTGGACTTCAGCTCCCAGAAGCCCCAGCCACTATGGTCAATGCTCAGGGCTTCTGGGAGCTGAAGTCCACAAACATCTGGGGACCCACAGGTTGAGAACCACTGCCATAGGATGTTGAAAGTGGAATAATAGCATTAGTCTAGTGCAGAAATGGCCAAAGACTGCACAGTTTAGATCACCACCATCCTTCCCTCCCTCCCCATCAGCCTAAGCTCTGTTGAAATGACATGTATATGTATTGTAACCTTTTCTTTCAATTGGAGAGCACACTCTGTTGTGGAATAACCGCAGTTGTGGCTCTGTTGATACTCCACTTTGTGATGCAAGTATTTTAAGCTCAGGTTGGGCAGTTCACTACACAGAAGATATCCCGCCAGCAGCTAGAGTCTGATGCGGGTGGCATGACTCTTACCTTTGTTCAGGATGCACCTGGTGCAGTGGGAGACATTTGCATCCGGGTACTCACTGTCCTCATAGAATCTTCTTCCAGATGGCCAATAATCCTGGTAAATATCAAGCTATTACGTCGCTGGGTTGTACACCTTATAGTGGTTGCTCTCGCCCCCAGATCCAGTCATACTGCAGATACACTGGGGTCCTCCTGTCCCGCTGAAGGTGTGGTGCATAGTGGTGTGGGTGGGGCTTCCTCCCTCCCCATCCTCCCCATGCAAAATGTTATTGGGGGACTCCCAGAGGTAAAGGAGGAAAGAAGAGAATGGGTCCTGATATGGGAAGTTACCCCCCAATTCATATAATTGCAACTCTTGGGGCTTTTCCCAAGTCCAGATTAGCCCTCAGACTTTCTAAACAAATGTTTTCAGTTTTGATCAAGAGGAATATTTTACTGTGGTCTTCTGTTTCAGCTGTTCATAGAATCATAGAGTGGGAAGAGACCCCAGGGGCCATCGAGTCCAACCCCCTGCTGGAACACCCATCAAAGCATTCCCGACATATGGCCATCCACCCTCTGCTTAAAAACCTCCAAAGAAGGAGACTCCACCACACACTGACAGGAACACCCAGTTCCTGGTTCTTCCCAGGAAGCCCAACAGCTTCAGTGCTCTTTTATATTGCTATACCTTTTATCTTTCTGCCATGTGTACTCATGTATAAGTAACCCTCACGTATAAGTCAAGGGCAGGTCTGGGGGCAAAAATTATGCACTTTGGTAGGCCCCATGGGCAGAGTAAAGCAGCAGCACTGCCTCTGGGGGACAGCCGCCCCGGCCACTGCCACAATTTTCCCAGCCAGACATTCAGAAAGGCCTTTTATCACTCTACTCAGAGAAGGAGATGGTTCTTTTTCTGATAAAAGTTAAGTCACACTATTAACTCTTATCAAAAAAGGAACCATCCCCTTCTCTGAGTATCGTAAGAAATGGTGAGAGTTTGACTCATCCTGGGAGAACTAAAACCTAACCTAAACTGCTCCATTGAGGGGGAAGCACCATTTCTCCATCCTTAAAAAGGCCAGAAGTGGCGCTACAGCGGAGAGAGTAGAGCAGAGTCAATGCTTTTTTTAGGTTCTCCTGGAGTGGACTAGGACTATTTCCGCACTAGACTGTTATAGTGCTATTATTCCACTTTCAACATCCTATGGAATCTTGGGGTTTGCCTCTAAGACCCCTCCCTAAACTGCTAACCCCAGGATTTTATAGGACATTGAAAGTGGAATAATAATGCTATAACAGTCCAGTGCAGAAGTGGAATAAGCTTTTGCCTTTCCCCATTCTGCTCAGAGGAGGGAATGGTTCCTTTTTTTACTTTTAAAAGCTAAGGTACAGTACTTACACTGATCCATGGATAAATTGATCCAGGGTTTTGGGGGTCAGTTTTTTGACTAAAATTTTTAGAATTATAAATGAGTATAAACAGTAACTATTTTTTCTTTCTTTTTGAAATTCTACTTTTATTTCTTGGTCTATCTTGGCTATAGTCGAAATAATATGTGTTCAAGCAAATATGCATGTGTGAATCAGTATCCAATTAGCCATGGCACAGGATAGCTTGCTTGTTTGTTTATATTTGTAAAAACACAAAATGCAAATGTCGTTAAAAGCCCAAGGGGGTAACAGTAGTAATATAATAAAATACAAAATGAAGGCAATTGTATTTAAATAGTAATACATAGCATATCTAATAAAACTAATAGCAGTCAATGGGGAAAACAGATACACAGTGGATAGGCAATTGTCTTTGTTAGCCAGTCTTAAAGGTGTGGATAAACAGGAAGGCCAGAATCTGGTGCTGGCGGGGAACGTTCCAGGCTTTGATTATTTAAATGGAGGAAAACTGCGAAGTATTTTGAAATTTGTTATTGGCCTGTCAAGCAGTAACAAAGAGGACAGAAACATCCAATATACGTTGGCATGTCCAGAGGAGGGCAACCAAAATGATGAAGGGTCTGGAAGCCAAGCCCTGTGAGGAGTGGCTTAGGGAGCTGGGGATATTCTGTCTGTAGAAAAGAAGGTTAAGGGGGGACATGACAGCCATGTTTAAATATTTGAAGGGATGTCATGTCGAGGAGGGAGCGGGCTTGTTTTACGCTGCTCCAGAGACCAGGACAAGGAGCCGTGGATTCAAACTATAGGAAAAGAGATTCCACCTGAACCTCAGGAAGAATTTCCTGACAGTCAGAGCTGTCCAGCAGTGGAATCTGCTGCCTTGGAGTGTGGTGGAGTCTCCTTCTTTGGAGGTTTTTAAGCAGAGGCTGGATGGCCATCTGTCGGGAGTGCTTTGAGGGTGTTCCTGCATGGCAGGGGGTGTGACTGGATGACCCTTGAGGTCTCTTCAACTCTATGATTCTATGATTCTATGATTATGATTTAGTGAGTTATAAAACTATTTTTCTTTTTTCCTAACCTAAATAGGTAAAAAGGAAGAAAGACAAACCTGTTGCTATTTTGCTGCTGTCATTTCAGAAGCAGACTTGTAGTTACTGAAATAGTTAGGACTCTCTGAAACTCTTCTTCATTTTAGGGGCCCTATACAATAACAGACAAGAATTTACTTTATGCCCTCTAATTTCAACAGACTTGTGATGGATGAAGAGGGGAGTATCAGTGACCCAATTTAACTCTGTTAAGCGTTTTAATTAAACAGAATGCTACAAAAAGTAAGATTTTACAGTAGTAACTTTGATCAAGGGCAGCCGTTTGTGGAAGTCTGCATATTTCCTTTGTAAGAGATGTAATTTTCCTTTTTTGCAATTGCACTGGAGGGAGGAATCATTTATTTATTATTTATTTTATTTATTGCATGTATATGCTGCAAAACATACACAGTATAATTTAAAACAATTAAAATAACCATACAAAAGTAGTATAAAATCATTACAAAAACATACATAAGTTTTAAAAAGAAATAAAACATCTCAATAAAATAAAAAACTCACCTACTCACACATTAAAAGCCTGCTTGAATAGGAATGTTTTTTCCTGACAACGAAAGGTAAGCAAGGAGGTGGCCAGCCTAGCCTCCTGTGGAAGGGAGTTCCAGAGGGTAGGAGCAGCCACTGAGAAGACTCTCTCCCGTGTCCTCACCAAGCAAGCCTGAGATGGTAGGAGGCCCAAAAGAAGACCTTCCCCTGCAGATCTGAAAACTCTGAGAAGATTTGGTCTTTCAAATAATCTGGACTTAACCCATATAGGACATGATCAGCACTTTGAACGCTTCTGAAATTCTTCTTCCAAATTTCTTCCAGGTTTTGAGTTTTGCAGTGCCTGATCTTTCTTTAAAGAAGAAATGATCGCATAAGAACTGGCACTGCCAATGCTACACACTCCAGGTGTGTTGAGCAATGACTCCTATTGTGCCAGGTCTTGCAGCCACTAGCCATGCTCATCAGAGATTATGGCAATTGTAGTCCAAGACACTGGGAATGTGTCAGTTTGGAGACACCTGGTCACTTTGTGGAAGGCTGGTCAACAATGACAAGCAGTGGCTTTGAACATGAGTCTTGCCCAGCCCTGTCTCAAGTGTTCAAGTGTTGAGTCCAAGGCTCTCTGTATGCAGTGTGCTCTGCCACTGGTCTATAGCCCTTTCCACCCTACGTCTCTTCAGTCATGGGGGCCCAGTCAGGGTCAGGTGTTATCCAGCTTGGCTCATTTACTTTCTTCCTTCTAAACTTAGACCAGGGGCAAGCAAGTCTTGGTCCTTCATATACGTTGGAGTATGACTCCCACTACTGTTTACCAGATACACCAAGAGTGCATTCAGGCTCTGGTGAAAAACTGGGGGGATAGACCCTCAATTGCTTGCCAGAAGCAACTCTGCATGATGGGATGGGGGCCGTTGGTAGGTGAATGCAGGCTGACTGGCCAGGTAGGCACCTTTGGGCCAGGATGGTGGCTTTGGGCAATATGAGAAAAGGGTTCTTGGCTGTGCATGAAGAAAAGAGAGATGAGAAAGGGGTTCTTCTCCCACTCCCTCCCTCCTTGATTTCCTGTGGGCTGGGAAGAGACTATGGAGATCTGCTGCCTGGGGCTGGGCACACATGCACTGTTCCCAGTGGCTAGGAAGGCAGAGGAGGGCACCCCTTAATTTGGTGGAGTTGGGGTGATGGGGTAGGGCCTCCTTTGCCTGGAGCAGCGTAGAACTTGGCGTAGCTGGATTATGGTGCTGTCCTATAAAGTGGTGTGCTGTATTTTTAAAATCTTTTTGATATTATGTTTTGTTTATTTTAAGCATATGTTAATAACTGGATGGTTGAACTTTTGTAAATAAAATGATTGTAAATAAAATGTTTTAGTGGTGTCTTTTTAGATTATTGTAAGCTGTCTTGGACCTAATTTGTGAGAAAGGCAAGATATGTATTTAATACATAAATAAATAAAATAAGATGCAAGGACTTTCCTCCTTTGTTTCCATAGTCAGGCTGTTTCACTTGATGGCTGCAGGAGGGACTCTTAAGGTGTCTGGCTTCCCTTCCTGGTGTTATTTTAGCACCTGGAGGAATGGCTAAAAATCTTTACATGGGATTTCAAATGTTTATGTCATTACAGTGGGCCCTTGGTATTTGCTAGGGTTTGGTTCCAGGACCCCCTGTGGATACCAAAATTCATAGACACTCATGTCCCATTATGCACAGTGGTGTAGTAAAATGGCGTTCCTTATATAAAATGGCAAAGTTTGCTTGTTTGGATTTTTGCTTGTTTGGATTTTTTTAAAAAAATATGTTCAAGCCATGGCTAGTAGAATGTGTGGATATGGAGGGCTGACTATATTATTTTCTTTGAAATTCACCAGTTTTGCAATGGATGTCAGAAACAGTCAACAAATAATGATAGTACTGAGAAAGACGTGTGCAACACTGTCAACCCCAGTGGTTTGTACTGGCTCCTGCTCTTGCTTCCGATCTCAGCTCTGTCGCTTGCCACTAGCAGTGCTGGGCAGAGCTGTTTTAAGTGTAGCCTAAAGTATTTGGAGGATGAAGGCTTTTAGATTTCCTGCCCTGGTGTCTTCTTCAACTTGATAGATACATTTTGCAGTACAGTTCCACCTTCCCTCACCATGGGACATCTTGCTTATGGCTAGTGGGACTTATTTGGAAAATTGCCAGGTTGTGGAAGACTATGCTAGAATTATTTTGTATATCCAAATGCAGTGGCCCGTCCACATTTGTGAGGGTTTGGGGCACAGAACCCTTGTGAAAGTGGAAAAACCGTGAGTAATTCCCCCCCCCTCCAGTGATCCTTCTTCTGTTCCCTTGCCTCTGGCCCCGGAGTTCCAGGAGTGAGGAGTAACAAAGACAAGCTAAAGGGCTTACTAGTGCTTTCCCCTCAGACAGAGAAGAGCAGAGTTCTAGTTACTTCCAGTTGCCATCTTGAAGAAAGAGAGGTAGGAGCAAAGCGAGTGCCTGACCAGTCAGCAGCCATTATACAGCAGAATATGCAGCCACGTGGCGGAGAGGACATACCTGCAAGAAATGGGGGGCGGGGGGTTTGCTCACCCATAAGGAGAAAATGTCCATTTTAACACAAGTCTTGCAAGCGTGGGGTAAGGAATACAAGAGAATGGAAGAGGAAAATGGGAGGAGGAAGGCAAACATATGCCTTGTGATCAAACCTGCGAATGTGGAGGAGGACTGTATACCCACTTGGCCTGAAAGTAATCCATTTTTCTCTCTGTGTTTTTGCAGGATCAACCTCTCAATCCTTACAAAGGCTTGGAAACCCAGGTTAGTACGTACTTCAACTTGAGATTTCTTTAAAAAGTGTCATTCACATTGTTGGATTCTCTGGGCAGCCCTTCCTGTGAAAGCCACCGAGGGTAGCTTTGGTCTGTCATTACATCTTGACTGTGCTGAGTTGAAAAGAGTACGTTTTGTCAGATCGAAGGACATCATTTCCACCTTGGAGGCGAAAGCAACCTATTTATACCTCATCATCTTGCATTTCTTTGTGTTCATCTTTCCAGACAGATGGTTTGTCTGGGGAAAAAAAAAAGTTGTGTGTTTTTTGTAGACTTCTTCCTAAAACATAAAAAATGCATGGTGTGTCAGACGAGCCTGTCACTTAAAAGGTCAGAGCTTTGGGAGAGGATTTGACAAACGTCCCCAAGAGACAGATTTGATTTGTTTCCTGTGGCATGGTGATATCACTAACTTCTTTTCTTCTTTTGGACTTTTGTGGGGTGGGTGGGCAGTGATAGTTAACCTGCTGATAAAGATATAAGAAAATGGCACAAATTTTAGTACGTCTGTCTCAGATATCTCTGATGTCTCTGGAGTAAGAATATATATTTCTGCCTTGTGCTGGGGTTTCACAAGGCTTATGCTCCTCTTTTGCCCACAGATCCCTTTTCACAACCAGTTTCTTTTTGTTTGGATTCTGTTGGCTTAATTTCTGTGAGGTCACATCTGCATTTTTTGGGAGTTGGGTGCTACCTGAGACTTTGGAATCCTAGAACTTAGATTCTGCGGTCTCAAAGAAAGTTCCTATTAAAAGAAAGTTCCTATTAAAACTTGGTTCGGCTCTTTCAGAACATTCTAGTAAGAAGGAAAAATTAGACTTGCAGTTTATGGGTAGAACAATTAAATCATGGTACCTGGGAAAGTGAACCTTGGCCTGACTTTTCAGGGCCTTTCCTCAGCCAACTTAAGATGCATAGTACCCAAGGGCAGCCAAGTTATGGTGACACCTGACGGAGAAAATCCCACAAACATCTCCCTGAGGTAATGTCCCTGAGGTAGCAAGAATATTAAGGGAAAAAATGAATTAAATAATATTACAAGTAGCAACTTTAGCATGCTTTTACTTGGCCGTTGCTAATTTGCATGTCACTGTAGCATACATGACATTTCATGTCTTAGCGACACTCTCTCTCTTCCTGCTTCAGTTAGTCTGCAGTCAACCTCAGTTTGTTTCTCTCCCTTTTTCTAGTTCTTTCTCTCTCCTCCATATTTCAAGACCACATGTTGCAGAGGCCATTTCCTCCCTACACTGTTATAGTGCTATTATTCCACTTTCAACATCCAGTGGAATTCTGGGATTTGTAGTTTACTGAGGCCAAAGAGCTCTCCGACTGAGAATTCTAAATGTCCCTCCCAAAATTGCAAACTCCAAGATTCCATAGGATGTTGAAAGTGGAATAATAGCACTATAACAGTGTAGTGCAGAAATGGCCATAGCCTCTCACCATGAAATGTGTAACATTTAGTATTTGTAAGTAAACATACTTCACATATTTTTCTTACCAAAGTAGACTAAGCCAGCTTTATTTCTCTGCTGCATCCAGTGGGGGTGGGTGAGGGACGTGTTATTGCTTATCTTTTGCATGGGAATACTAATTGCTCTGCTTGTGGGGTACATTATAGCCAGACCTCCACTTCTGCAGATTCAGCATTCACAGATTTAATTTTTTTTGTAGGTTATTTTATTTTATGCATTTATTTAAAAATTCATGATGTATTTGCCCCTGCTGAAGGACCTAGAGATTCCTAGATAGAACACTTCCCTAAGCCTTGATATGTCCTCCGGCATGGCTCTGTGGCCCACTTCCACCAGTGCTGGAGGACCTAGAGAACTTAGAGATTCCTAGAGAAGTGTTCTCGGGTTAAAAAAAAAATAGCATTCACAGTTTTTATTTTTATTTGTGACTTTTCCACTTTTCACAGGGGTTTAGCACCCCAACCCTCATGAAAGTGGAGGATGACTGTGTTATCTCTCACATTTTCCAACAAATAGCAAACCAGGGCCATTTCTGCACTACACTCTTATAGCGCGATGATTCCACTTGCAACATCCTCTGGAATCCTGGGGTTTGCAGTTTTGGGAGGGGCCAGCTGGCCCCTCCCGAAACTGCAAACCCCAGGATTCCAGAGGATGTTGCAAGTGGAATCATCGCGCTATAAGAGTGTAGTGCGGAAATGGCCCATGTTCTGCTTCTTCCGGGCAGCCAAAATCAGCTGCTTGGGGCAACCATTTCTTTCTGCTCTATGATAGCCTACAGCACCTTCTGCTTTGACTAAACACACCTAGCACCCTTGCCCCAGAGATTTAGGGATATGGGTTTCTAAAGCATAAGCCATTTCAAAACTGTCTTTTTTTGTATTTTAAAAATGAAGGGCCAAACAATATGTCACAGTTGGCTGTCTCTGGTGGATGGTTGAGACAGTAAGGCATCATTCATCAGCGTAGATTGGACTAGCTGCCATTTTGGCTCATCTCAGACTTACTATGTTTAGCAACCATTGGCAGCTGATCTTAGCTAGGCTGATGGCTGGAGTCTCACTGTCTCAGCCATCCCTAATAGGCAGAGGATTAAAATATGGGTTCTTGTTGACTGTAGGAGCGATCAGATATTTTAAGAGGCCAGAATTGCTAGTCTTGAAGCTAGCAGCTTTCCGTTAACCCACAGATTACATAAAGTGCAGTGAACCAGATGTAGTCTTCATGTGTGTCAATTCTTTGCAAAGTGAGTTCCAAGGTAACTGGCCTCATAAGTTTCTGTGGTTTTTAGGGGGGAAAATACAATGGGCGAAACGGACTCTTCATAACACACACACGTGTGCATTCATGCAGACACACTTGTTCTTAAATAATTAAGATGGAGCTTATGTGTCTAGCACAACAGTTTCCTACAGTGCTGAGTCTGAGGCAAGGCAGTTCAAATGTAAAAGTTGAGATCAAGTTGGGCTTACTTGGGAGACAGAACTTATTTGATGATTATGCCTTGCATATTGTGAACAGAACACAAAAGGTGTGATTGTGGAAACGAAGAAGGCACAATTTGGGGTTTTGCTGCCTCTTACACTGTTTTCCCTGAAACCATATTTCTCATATTCACAGCTGGCATTAGAAATGAAAAGCGAGACACTGTTAATGTCTGTGGCTCTCACACAATCACTGGATTGGGTCCAGATTTGAACAGCTGCACACTTGTGTATTTGTGTGCTTTGAAAAGCATCTGGTGATTGAGTGAGCACTTGTCTGTTCGGAAATGCTGTTCGACATAGGTAATGCAAGAGAAAGGACAAGAAGTCTGGTGCTCAGTATGAACAGCAAAATAATTTTTTTTAAGTGTCATTGGGCTTCTTGTCCTTTTTGCCACCTCACAGCATTTTCTGGTTTTTTTGCTCCCCCTTGGTATTGTCAATATAGCTGGATAACAGAGAATTCCAGGTTGCTTTTCTTGAAAGGAAGTAAATCACCTAGAGTACAGAGGCTTGGAATTGTGGCAGATATGCTAACGTTTTGGAAAGGAAAGGGTGGCTACAAAGAAATCTGGATTCATAACTTTCTCATGTTTGTGGAAGTGAGACATCATGCTAAGGTAGCTCTTGTAATTTTGGGGAGGATAAGCTGTAGCCCTTTGGCTGATGCTGGTTTCCAACTGTCGGGGGCTGATGGGAATTGGTGTCAAACAAGTACTAGTGGCCACAGCTTTCTCACCTAGTCTAGTTCATCTAATATATAAAAGTCAAAGTTTGTCTGTGTCAGGTGAAGTCCTGACCTCATATGATTGGGTGTGTCAGGCAAAGACCTCATATGCTTGGCTGCCTGAGAAGATACTATGGAATCCTGGGGTTTACAGTTTAGGGAGGGGCCTTTAGAATTCTCAGCCAGAGAGCTCTTGGTCCTGGCCAGTTGCTATGGAGATGAGGCCTGGAAGCAAGGAGGAGGGCAGCATATTCCCTCAGGAATCCAACCCCTCTATGTTAATAACTCTAAATACAGATTGGATTGGAGAATATGGGGAAAAGTTACAGGTACTGGACAAGACAGTTTGGGGAATTAGAGGCACAGGATCTCAAATCTTTCTAGCAAGTATTGCCTATGAGAAAACAAAATCCCAGGCAACACTGGGTATATACAGTACTCTAATATATAAAAATCAAAGTTTGTCTATTTGTCTGTGTAAGACGAAGACCTCATATGATTGGCTGCATAAGAAGATTCTGTGGAATCCTGGAGTTTGCGGTTTAGCAAGATGCCTTTAGAATTCTCAGCCAGAGAGCTCTTGGGCCTCAGTCAAATGTGCCTGTCTTGAATAGGCGAGTTGCTATGGAGACAAGGCCTAGCAGCAAGGAGGAGGGCAGTATATTCCCTCAGGAATCCAACCCCTCTATGTTAATAACTCTGAATATAGATTGGATTGGGGAATATGAGGAAAAGTTACAGGCACTGAACAAGATAGTTTGGGGAATTAGAAACACAGGATCTCAAATCTTTCTAACAAATATTACCTACGAGAAAATAAAATCCCAGGCAATGCCGGGTATATACGCTAGTCAACATATACTAGAAGTGGGTCGTCCAGAGGGAATGGTTCACTTCCTGAGCTAAGATGTGCTACCTGCCAGTAAGCCATGGGTGCAAAGGACAATGACTGTAGTTACATTTTTAAAATCACGAAGCCAGTTTATTCAGAGTACTTACAGCAAGAACTGGTTGCCTCTTCGAGAAGTCTCATTAATGTCAGTTTTATTTATACACTTCCTTAGGACTGTTATTAAGTGCAAAGCAATTTACATCAACATTGAAAAGCATATAACAGAAGTGCAAAAGCCAACCACAAAAAGCTAAACACTTAACCCATAATATCTCAGTGTATACAACAATGCAATAAACAAGTTATAATAATAAGGCCTTGTTACAAAAATAACAAAGTATCAAATAAATAAATTATTAGACAGTTCATCAAAATATAAGTGACTAATATCAATACAGGCAGTCACCTGTATCAACTCATAATGGCTGGATAAGCAGTTCTCAACCTTTGCTGTAGCAGAGACCCTCTTTAAATATTTTTGTTGGCATGGACCAGCAAGACTTAACTCAAGATTTAAAACCCTAAAGTGCATCAAATATTTATTTAAAGTTGCTCATCAAGGGTCTTCAAATTGGAAGAGGAGGCAGAAATAAGTAAATGCACGTACTACTATCTACTATATAAAAGTCAAAGTTTGGAGTGAGCTTGTCTGTTTGTATGTGTGAGGCAGACAAAGATCACATATGATTGGCTGTGCCAGGCGAGAAGATCTCATATGATTGGCTGGCTGTGAAGATTCTATGGAATCCTGGGATTGGAAGTTCAGGGAGGGGCCTTTAGAATTCTCAGGCAGACGGCTCAAGCCAGTTGCCCTGGAGACGAGGCCTAGCAGCAAGGAGGGCAGTGTATTCCCTCAGGACCCCAAAGTCTGTATGTTAATAACTCTGAATACAGATATGGGGAAAAGCTGCAGGTACTGGAATAGGCCGGTTGCTGTGGAGGGTCCACGGACCTCAGGTTAAAAACCGCTGGGCTAGATCATAATGGTGTTTCGAAACTAACAGCAGAGAAACCTTAAACAGATTGCTCTGAATCTTCCTAACTGGCTGAGTGTGGAACCCCTGGGAGGCATTCTTGACTCTAGTTTCAGAAGACCCTGAAAAGTTACTTTTTGGGGACAAGCACGCCCAAGATTCCCCCAGCTAGCATGGCACTGGCCATTGCAATTTAAGGCATGATAGCAAGTGCTTCCTGAGGTTGACTGTTCTTGAGGCAGCTCGGTGCAGCATCTTAGTTCCCTGGTCCATTCCTCGTGGCCATGGGCCTTTTCATTCGATGGCTCCTTTCATAAATAGCTGAGGACTGTTAGTTCACGTTCCTTTGAGCAGACTGACAATGAGCGACAGTTGCAACAGAGGTGTTAGCAGGGGCTCTGCGGAAGTGGAAAAAATGTGTGGCCAAATAGCCTGAGCATAAGTACAAATGACCCAATATGTTTAATTATATTGGATATTAATACAATTCAGTTTTCTAAAATAAAATAAAAGGATCTAGGACATGTTAGTCTGACACTTTTGTACTTACTGGACAGAAAGAGGGAGAACAGGGAAAATTTTATTTCTTAGTGAGCAATTAAGTAGTATTCTGCCTGCATCTTTTTCATTTTATCTCAGTGAAAAAAACTACAGTCTGAGAAAAAAGGCTCAGCAAACAAAGGGAATGTGCTACTTTAATGATAGCAAAACATTCACAGAGGGGTACACCAAGACCGCCCGCCACTCCTGCCCCTGTGGTCAAGGCCTCACGTTGTATGATACTTTGAAGGACTCTTCCAATGAGAATGAGACAACAATTTTTTTGTCCTCTGTCTCTTTCTCCCTCCCATTTCTCACTATGTATACTTATTTGAGAGCCAGTGTGATGTAGCGATCTGAATGTTGGGTTGCAGCTCCCAAGACCAGGGTCCAAATCCGCACTCAGCCCCAGAAAGCCACTGGCTGGCCCTGAGCAAGTTACACTCTCTCAGCCTCAGCAGAAGGCAAAAGCAAACCCGCACTAAACAAATCTTGCCAAGAAAAACCCTTTAATAGAATTGCCCGAGGGTCACCATAAGTGAGAAATCTAAGGTTCCACTTGTTTAAATTTCAAACAAATAAAAAATGAAACTCTTAGACCTAAGTCTTTCAGATTTAAATTTTGAGGGTGAGCAATTTTCTGGCAGTGGGGAGGCAGACGTGCCCCTCTAGAACCCGTGAGAGTGAAATATTGCTGCTACTACCTCCCATATCCCAGTGATTCTGCTGGAAAACATATGATGTATAGAGAGGCATGGCCTTGTTTTCCAACAGAATAGTGTGCCTGACAGCAAAGGTAAGCAACTCAGCTGGGGGAAAAAGGCACCTTCCCTGCACCTCACATGCTTCCCAGAAGAACGGATGAAAACTGAGAAGAACGGCAACAGCTGGGGAGGAATGGAGGAGAGAGCTGTTTCTGTCATACACTTATTTGCTCGGGGTCCATTGCTGCTCATCCTGGACAATAGCTAATTGCACCTCTGGGCGAAACACAGTGAGGAATGTGGCCTTAACAGGTTTGTTTGTTTTTTCTGCTAAAGACACTGAGATAAAGTGTTAAAACAAGAACTGTGACAGACTGAAGGCACCTGCCTCAGGTGGAAGATTCTAGAAGTCATGAAAGAGAATAAAATTATTAGTTGTTTAATTTATCTTTTTTTTTTTTTTTGGAAATTTGTCACTATTGATGGGGATAAGCTTTTTGGCAATTTTCTGCTTTCAGTGCCAAATATTTAGCTGTCTTACGCACCTTGATTTTGGGAATGAGGGCAGCATTGTGCTGTTCTGCTTCAGGCAGCAAAATGCCTTAGTCTGGATGTGTGTCCATGCTGTATAAGTAACTAGCATGTATACCCGGCATTGCCTGAGATTTCATTTTCTCATAGGTAATAGTTGTTAGAAAGAGTTGAGATCCTGTGTCTCTAATTCCCCAAACTGTCTTCTCCAGTACCTGTTACTTTTCCCCATATTCCCCAATCCAATCTGTATTCAGAGTTATTAACATAGAGAGGTTGGGTTCCTGAGGGGTACAGTGTCTTCCTCCTTGCTGCCAGGCCTTGTCTCCATAGCAACCGGCCTTTTCAAGACAGACACATTTCACTGAGGCCCCAGAGCTCTCTGGCTGAGAATCTAAAGGCTCCACGCTAAACTGCAAACCCCAGGATTCCATAGAATCTTCTTATGCAGCCAATCATATGAGATCTTTGCTGACATAGCCAATCATATGAGGTCTCCGCCTAACACAAACAAACAGACTTTGACTTTTATGTATTAGATAATGTGATAAGACTGATGAAAAAGTAATGTTTCATGGTATTTGCCAGTGTCCTGCAAAGCGCTCCCCAGCATGGAGGGGTTGACATCTCTTGCCTTTGATATCATGTCGAACTTCAGTGGTGATTTGTGCTGCCTCCAGAGTTCATTTGAAATGATCCACATTTCTCTTCCTAGCTCAGATAAAGAGGCTAGGGCAGAACACACTGTCCCAAGTAGAGATGCCCACCCATGCTGAATAAATTATGGAGCAGTGGTTCCCAAATATTGTCAGACAAAGTCCTGGAAGCCCCAGCTAGCATGATCAAAGGTGAGGAATGATGTTGCATTCAAGCCAGCACTTGCAAGTTTCAGGAAGTTTTCCTACCCTGTCTAAATATCCTGAAGGCACCAGATCCTTTCTGATCTTGGAAACTAAGCAGGATCAACTTCATCAGAGGGCTACATGTCCCCGGCCTTCATTAGTCTGTCAAGCCAACACTCGCAAGTTTCAGGAAGGAGTTTTCCTACTCTGTCTAAATACCCTGAAGGCACCAGATCCTTTCTGATCTTGGAAGCTAAACAGGATCAAGCCCTGGTTAGTTCCTGAAGAAGAGGCTGCAAGGCAGTACAAACTGCTGTAAGTTGTACTTCAGAGGAAGGCAATGGCAAACCAGCTCTAGAGTAGTCCTCGTCTACGGAAACTTTATGAGGTTCATGAGGTTGCCATTAATTGCCAAGTGCCTTGAAGGCACATACATTTGGTGATGCTGGAAATAAAATTTGAGACTTTCTGAAAGGTAAGTGCTCTACCAGTGAGCTCTTGGCCTTCTTCTGAGGGCTGGCAGAGGGAAGGACACAGAGCTCTGTTCCTCATCACAAGCAGCCAAGCACTGATAATCTGTATTGGACATGAAGCAGGAAGCTCCCTTTCGCTGCCATCCCAAGGGATGGCATTCTGAACACCAAGGAAAGTACAGAATGCCCTGTCCTCCTGTCCTGCCCAGCCTACTCACCCAACTGCATGCCTATGGCGACCAGACAAACCTATACATTCACCTGCATAGAATTCCATGTCAGCTTGTCTGTGGTGACCAAGTATGCACCTTAATGCAAGGCTGCAACAGGGTGTCCAGTAGGCCGTATCCAGAATCTGGGAAAATTAGTATTTTGGGGTACAATTCCCAGAATCCCCCAGCAAACGTTGACATTTGTTGTTCTCTAATACTTGAAAATAACTTTTTCCAGAAAGTTAAAGGCTTCAGTTCTCAACAATAAAATGGCAACAAAATCAATTAGGTTTTATCAGGAAGCTCCAGATCAGCTTCATGGTAACCTTTCAAAACTGCATTTTTTTTTCCTTTTGACTTTGAAAACTTACAAACGTGTCATTTGAGAGTTGGAAGAAATGGAGGTCACCACCTTTTATTTTTGGCATCAAACTGATGACTGGCATAGTGGGCAACACCCCCCCCCGCCTTTCTGAATTCATTTATCCCAATCAAAGAGTTTGAGCGCATGCAGCATTCTTCACAGTTTGACCTTTTAAAACTGTCAGAATGATATTAAACTGTGAACATTATCATCTTATTTCAACTTGCAAAAGTCAGAATGCAGTATAAATCCTACTTTGAACAGTGACTTTTAATGTGACCTTTGGCAAGTCACTTGTACTGCAGCTTGCAGAGACATGTGCCTCAAAATTGTTATCCCCACTTGAGGTTTCCCCAGTAGTAGAAAAGAAGGGAACAGACCCGAGGGATGAGGAAGAAATTAGTTTGGCTTGCATTTTAATATGACCCAGCCTAATTCACTGTTGCTGAACTAACACAGAGGCTAGAATACAATTATCCTTTGGTTCTTTTCCAAATTTTGTGATGCAACTTTTCAGTCAAAAAATGTGCATATTAATGATAAGGCCATACAAGAATATGTACACTATGTAAAGTAGTGTATAAAAGGACATCTGTTAGGTGAAATTGCTTGTCAAAATCTGTATATGGGAAGCCTCCATCTTTTAATACCCCGTTATTTGACAACTCACTCTTTTGATGCTCCCAAATTAAGGACATGTTCCATAAATTCAACAGGGGTTCTTCTCTTTCATCAGTTCTTTATGCCTATGGAGGCTCGCTTGGGACTGCTTACACACATGAAGTGCTTGCAAAGTGAACTGAAAGGCAAAAAAGGGTCACTAAGTTGGCTGAGAGACTTTGCAAGCAGCACATGTGCAGTCGGTCCCAAGTGAGCTTCTTTAAGTCCTTCATGCTCCCTACAGTACAGTATATAGGTTCCATTTTTCCACCCATTCCATTTTCACACAGTGCTCTGGTGTCATGATCCTGTCCCAGGACCCAGACAGGACCCTTCGCAACAGCCACACCCTAGAGACATAAGGGGAACAGCACTTACAGCAACCAGTACAGATAGAAAAAAGAAAGTCTAGGCTTCTGGCAGTGTTTATGTAAGAAAAACTTGTTAATTAGGCCACAGCTGGGTAGGAGGCTGAGCCTATATAAGAAGAGCCCAGAATGGGAAAAAGCTGTTGGAATCAACTGATTCCATCAGTGGATGCAGCCTTGGTGACTCCTGTATTCCTTGCTTGTGTTCCTTGAATTTTTTTCACTTCACCTAGACTATGGATTTTACCCTTGGATATCCTCTTTCTGGGCTTGCAGTAAATTTGGACTTTGTTTCTCTAAACCTACTAAGAACTTGGACTCACCAAGACAAACTTTGCCTGCTAGCTCTTGCTTACAGCCTGATGATACAACTGGAGGCCTTGGCAGGCTGCTAACAGGATATCTGGTCCCTTACCTGTCAGATAGGTAGGGGGAAGCTTGTTTTAGGAAAAACATGCACTATTTAAATCTTGGAGAAAAGAAGCTATCACTATGAATATAAAGCAGTTTATAGATTAAAAATAGGCAACCAAGCAGCTTGGCCACAGTTACACATTCTAATAAGATATACTGCTCTTGATGGGGGCAGGATTGTGAGGCTGGTGAGTGTTGGAATCCAGCTATTTCTGGAGAATCATCTCTGATTTTAGTACGGTTGGGCAAAGTGGAATAGCAGAAACCTGTTTGAGAATTTGTGGGGCAATGCCTGTTAATGTTGGGTTCTTTATCAAAGAAGCTTTCTAACTGTAACTGCAATTTGGGCCCTTGTGAAAATTAAAACAGGAAGATGTTGTCTTTGTTACATTTACTAAGGCTCAAATTAATGACATTTCAGTTTGCTGATTTTAGGGGTAAAATGGCAAAATAAATAGCAATGTCAAGAAAATTCCTAGCATTGCGTTATTTGAAAAGAGACCCCAATGTTTTTTAAAAGTATCCTATATATTATTTGGGAGGGACAGTGTATACATTGCTGATCCCAAATGATTAAGTGGCTGTTGTGTCCATTTCCCTATGAGGAAATGTAACAATTTTCTGGCTATTTAGGCTTTTTTTTAAAAGGAAAGTAAGGGAGACATGATAGATATTAGTAAAATGAGACACAGCAGAGAGAAAGTGGATAGGGAGAGGTTTTGTGCCTCCTCCCAGGGCCATCTCCTGAAAATGAATGGTGGAAAATTCAGAAGAGATAAAAGGAAGCAGTTCAGCACACAATGCATGCTTAAACTGCAACCTTCTCTACCCCAAGACATACTGATAGCTGCTAAATGGACGTTGAAAAATGGCTAGATAAATTCATAGAGATTAGAGCCATCAGTGGCTACCAGCTAAGACTGCTATGCAGTATCTCCAGTACTGTAGCCAAGCTGTTTCTGTATATTAGCTGCGGGGGTTTTTGTGCCCACTTGACAGCATGCTGTAGGGATGGGCCAGTTTGAGACCAGAGTGTTGTATCAGATTAGCCTTCTAAAAGGCCCATTAAGTACAGTAGCACGTTGCTGTGTGCCATCAAGTTGTTTCTGACTCATGGTGACTCCGTTGGGCGACCTTTGCACATCACACACTCTCAGCCGCAGAAAACCCTGTGATGGAGTCGCCTTAGGACAGCCATAAATTGACTTGAAGGCAAACCACAGCAACAACAACTAGGTGAACCTATCACGAGTTTTTCATGGCAGGATCTGTTCAGGGGGGTTGACCATTGCCTTCTGCTGAGACTGGCAGGGTATGACTTGCCCAAGGTCAATGAGTGTAGGTTTCCATGACTGACCAGGGATCTGAAAACTGGTCTCACAGAGTCACAGTCCAACACTCATACCACTACACCATCTTGGCTCTATACATTTGCTTAGAAATAGCATATACCTCCAGTTAAATCTGCTAAACTGTCAGGGAATTGAGTCTATAAAACCTGGAAGAGGGGAGTTATGAAACCCATTTCTCTTTGAATTACTGTTTACAAGGTTTGGTTGAATTCCTCCCTTTTTTTTCCCCAGTAGCACAAGCGAGCTTCCCAAAGACATTAGAATAAGCTATCTTGAGCAGAAGATGCTGAGCAAGATTAGCTCTTTGGTCTGGTCCAGTCAGGTTCCTCAAAGGTTCACAATTATGATGTTCCCAAGATTTTCAGTCTCAAAACTCTAGCTGTGAAAGTCTAGGGATGCTCACTGCTCAAGGACAACTCATTAAATATAGATTTCACAATGACGTCTGCAAGAGGAGCTGTAGATGTTTAGAATGAAAGAGAGTTTGCTGTATGTGCCCTGCCTTGACCTCTGGAATGTCAGAGAGTGTGTAGTGTCTAAAGATAAAAGTGCTAACGGAAACCATGTTTAGCATACACGTGTTCTCACCCGCCCATGGGCTCAGCTGTATTTGCAGCAGTAGTACCAAAGACCAGGATGTCATTGCGTGTGAGAAAACAATCAGGCTGGAAGGAATTCCCTTGTGCCCTGCTCCACACGTCTTTTTTTTCTTTTTTTTAACTCTTACTTGCATGGAACATCTGTGTTGGCCTTTAGCCCTGCTACCTCCTGCTTTCTGTGACACAAGATATTATTGTGCCAAGGCTAAACGTGTTAAAGGGCCACTGCCTTTGCTTCTGTGCTGCCTACACCAACGTATACCAACCTTCTTCAACGTACTTGGCCTTTTCAATTCAATCTCAGTCCTTTAATATTTTCTAAAGCAATTTTTCCTTATATTTCCCTCTCTCACACTTATTTATTTATTGGAGAAACATGTTCTGCTGTCTGTGTCTTAAGTCAGTAAGTTCTCACTTTTAAACTTTAATCATCAGTGATAGGGCAGGGGAAGTCGTGGAGTTTCTTCACACTGTATATAGCTTGGGCATTCACAATTCTAGGGGTCTTTACTTTTAAAACAGGATTGTTGTTGGCGCTTTCCAGGCTGTCTGCTTGAATCCAGTGGTGTCTTGCTCTGTCCACTCAGTCCTGTCCGCTAAAAACACCTCTCTCTCTCTAAGACATCGCTGGGGCTGATCTTCAGCTCCATGAGCTCCTCTGGATCCCCTTTACTGGGGTGATCTTCTGTGCCCTTTACTTGGGTCTTAAAGATGAACTTATATTCTTGGGTTCAGCTGTACCTGGGACTGTAGAAAACTGAAGCTACCTTCCATGCCACCATGACAACCAGAAGTCCATGTGGGGGGGGGTCCATTCTTAGTTTCTGCATTTGACTCTTAAGGTAACATGTTTTTTGAGTAACCAAGACTTTCTTCCTATCTGTAATCCAGGGATAGACAACTAGCGATACCCCCACAGACACACATGATGTTGTTAAACAACCATTCCCATCTTCCTTCACCATTGACTGTGTCTGTGGGCCAGGTGGGATGGGTGTTGCAGTCCAACATCTGATGGCCACAAATTGCCCATCCTGCTTTTAATAAAACAATTTGCTTTCGAGGGTTGGTTGATAGTGGTTGCATTCCTCTCCTTTTTTCCCCTCTCTTCCCTGGTCATCAATCAGTTAAGAAGCCCCTTTAAGTGAAATTGGGCAGACTACAAAGTGTTTGTTTCATGTGTGTGTGTTTTGTTTGCAGTTTAATCAGCATGATCCAGATGCCTGAGTGAGGAAACCAGAGCTTGGGTTTTTAATTATCCCTGCTTTGCTTCAGTTAGGAATTCCCAGTAGAGCTGTCTGCAAAAAAGATGCCAAAACCGGCATTGTTCTTTAATTAGCTGTTGTAATTGTTTCAGTCTAATCTCCGTGATTAGCAGCAGCATTAAATACAGCAGTAAGAATAGACCTGCCCTCTTTGTGCTGCCCCAGGAAACAGATGCTTCTCCCTTCTAGTAAGGGACTCAGTATAAAATCAATTAGATGCCAACTGGTCTTGATTGGAAAAATGATAAAGTCTAACTACCATGAAGTGCAGATGGTTTTTGCAAAGTTTGGTTATGGGCATTCCTGCACATGGATTATGGCTTTATAGTCCTGCCTTTGTGGGACAACACGCTGGAATGATGGGGAAGCAGGCAGAGGTCTTTGCAATATTTCTTTCCTCCTTAAGGCTGGAGTGGTAGGGAAGGGGACTAGGGCCAGCCCAAGACATTTTGCTGCCTGAGGTGAAGAAAGAAGTGGTGTTCTCTCCCCTTCCATGTGCACAAACTGGACTGGTGGTGGAATATAAATACATTTATTTCTTAAACTATCTGTATTCCACACTATATTTCAGGACAGGATACAAGCAATGAAATAATTTAAAACAACTGTAACACTACTGAGAAACAATTCAGCAAGTTAGAACTGTTTTGTCCATGAAGTCAGCTACGGTCAGTGGACTCCAAAACACCTTGAGTGAAAGGTCAGGTTTTTAAATGACACTGAAACAAGGCCTGCATTGGACTTCCACTTGGCTTGGAATGAGCGAAGACGGTGATGAGAGAGCTCCGGTAATCTCCAGCTGTTACAGTGGCAACGAAGCGCGGATTCTAAAATCTAAAATCCACTGAGAGGTGCCCAGAAACTAGGAGCACCTGAAGATCTCCAGCAAATCTGCAGTTGTACCCCAGCTTCATCACCACCTGGTACAGGACAGCAGTCACTGAAAGCAACAACCTGGAAAGCAGAGCCACCACATTGCTAAGCGAGTGGAAGAATTCTCCCCCGCTCCTTGCACCACAAGCGATCTTCCAGACCTCTTGAAATAAGTGTAAGGCCAGCATTGGCAGTAACCAGGCCTTCCGTAATACTTAAATAGGGATAACATTCACCAGCACACATGAGGAGGAAGGCCAGTGTAGGGATGCTCAAAAGTTGCTTAGCATAAGCAGCTCTCTGCTCCGTCAGAGGAGAATGGAATCACTAGAGTTTATTAGAAGTAGCCAAGAAGATGCCCACTGCCTTTGAGCCTGCAGGATCTGTGGCTCAAACCATATACCTCACTTTGTCAAATGGTAGGACCAGCCAAGGAGAAGATGACAAGAAGTTCAAACAGGATTTTCTGTCCCTATGGAAGAGCAAAGCCTAGAAGATTTGGCCTAAGTGAGTAATTCAACTGACAGAAAAAGAAGTCAAGGAGCATTGGTTCAACAATCTCTTTGAATGTGAGCCCTCCACATGGAGAATGAACAAGGCAGTGACATCAGAGAAGCGGGGCATGTGGAATCAGATAATAAGGAATTACAGGAGATGGCAATGTTATCTTTCCCTTGGCCCCTTCTTTCTGAGCTAAATACAATCTTTCCAATAGCTGGAACCGTCCTGCTACTAACAGTTAAGTCCTGCTGTAGTGAAAAATATTTTGGGGTGGCTCAGTCTTGAATTGCCAGCTAAGACCCATTAGCTTTACAAAAGATCTGCTCCGTAAAAGATCTGTAAAGCATTGGAAGTGGCTTGCTGATAAGGATCATGTAGCTGCCTTGGACTTTGGACATGGTAATGAACCAGCATGGTGCGATTGTTTGACAGTTGGACTATGACTCTGGAGACCAGGGTTTGAATCTCCACCTAAACATGGAAACTCACTGGATGACCTTAAACAAGTTACATTCTCTCAGCATCAGCAGAAAGCAAAATTCCCTCTGAATAGATCTTGCCAAGAAAAACCTGTGATAGGTTTACCTTAAAGTTGCCATAAATCAGAAATGTTTTGAAGGCACACAACAACAAATGAACCTGTCATGGGCCTCCAGTTTAGAACTTTCTGCTATGCAACTGTTAAGAGACTCCTAAAGTTGCTATGCAACTTTAGAGTATCATGCTTATTTATTTATTAAGTTTATACCCAATTTTTGTGCAAAAAAAAAGATCTGAAAAGGATTCAGACCCCCAGTCCCCACTTCTTCTATTATCATGAGCGATAGTTTCTCCCATGGAACCAAAATTAGCTGCTGGCAGGGTGCCAAACATTTGAGAGGTGGATGGCATGAAAAACTTAATGGCAAAGTTTATTTAGCCTGAAAAGTAGGCAGATGCTTTTTATTCACATTTACTTTAATATGTTAATATGTTTACCTTGAACATCTGCAACTGTTTGGGCTTTGTAACCCCACCCCCTTTTTTTCTTCCAGTCTGGAAACCAGGAAACCCTGTCCAGCTGATATTGGACACTTTTTGTAACTACACTGTAATGACTCTACTGATAATCCTGCTCCACCCATTGATTGAATTCTCTGTTTAGTCATAATAGTGTTGATTGTTTGGTTTGAACTGATGAAGTCCTTAAATGTCTTGGGACAAGGAGCTCTTAAGGCTGAGTAGAGCAGAAGATAGACTGGGAAGTTAAGAAAGGTTAGTCAGTGGTTTGTAATAAATTGACATAGGTTCCTAACACCAAATCTTTGACTATAACAATTTAGGCATGCTTTTGCATTTATTATTGCAGGTCTTCCTAGTAGCTTCCCAGTAACTGACTGCACCTTTCAGCCAGCAGATTGCATTGAGATCTCAATCTCACCGCTGCTGTTGCATCTGGCTCTACTTGGTGGATCTTGGTATTCCAAGTTTAAAAAACAAGCAGACAGGTCTCTCAAGTTTGAAGTCTGCCTATGCTTAGAGTTGGCCCTCCATTTCTGGGTTTCACTTTCATGGATTTGATTATTCACAAGTTTGCCATGTAGGTGTCCTTCAATCACATGCTGTGCTAGCTCTACCACTGGGATGGTCATCACCTACATGAATGTGCTGGGGGTGCAACTGCTGCTGGCCTTTGGCTACTTCCACTATCAGGTACACAGGAGTGAGCAAAACGTCTTCGTTGCATCTCTGCGTGAGGGTTTGTGTTCTCTCTCTCTTTTTCTCTCTTGCTGTCCTGCAGGTGCATGCAAGAAAAATTCTACAGCTAGCTACAGAGACCAAGAACATGATGTTATGACTTCCCTTTTCCTTTCTTCCCTTTAAGCAACAGCAGCCCTTTAAAAACCTGCCTCCTCTTCCTCCACCAGCACTACAAGCCCTCTCCCAATGCCCCCCAGCTCAGGTATCGGGGGCCTAGAGATATTTGTGGTTTTTGCAGGTATGTGGGGGTCCTGCATCCCAACCCCACAAATATGGAGGGCCAACTCTACTCTCAAAGTAGAGATGGGTTTTTATGATCTGCTTGGTTGTTTATTATAGCCAAGTACAGCTCTCCCAGCTAGTTTTGAAGTTGAATCAAAGGCCATTTCCGCACTAGACAGTACTGCAAACCCCAGGATTCCATAGGATGTTGAAAGTGGAATCATAGCGCTATTAACAGTCTAGTGCGGAAATGGCCAAAATATTATTTTGGCTTTAGTACTCATCGGCACCATTTCCCCACTCTGAAGCTTGGCACCTTGGGATGACCTTATGTCATCACGTGGTTTAATTCCAGGGCATTGTCAGTGAGTTGTGAGGGAGGGGATGGTGTCACGTTCTGCCGGTTCTGTTACTGGTCTCATTATAGTAAGTCTGCAGCAGGGAAATGCTTCTGGAAAGCTTTCCTGCTCTGTGAGAAACAAGGCATGTGGGTGGCACTCTTAGCACTAACTATCTCCTTTCTGTCATTCCCAGTTGTTTCAGCACCGTTTAGGTTAATCTACAGTGTCCGTGTTGCGCATGCCAACTACTGCGTGTGCTTTGCATTCTGATCTTCACCTCCCACCTTTTTCGGCATTTTCTTTTTCCTCCTTGCTGTTCAACTCAGCACATATCACACACCCAGTTGCAGTGCTTAATCAATACATCAATCCCTTGTATCAGTGAAAACCTCTATGGGGGACTGAATTGAGATGTCCCTGTTTAGTTACACAATTGAGAAACAGATCAGAAGCAGCCAAGTGTTCTGCCCACTGGCTGGTCCTCTGCCCATTTTTGCGGCTCACATGGTCCTTGTGGCTACCGAATTTGTTGCTTTGCTGGTGGTAGCCAAAAAAAAAAAACCTCAAAAAAACTTACTTTTTTCTTTAAAAAGTCATGCAGGGTGTGCACAACTAGTTTTCAATCTGATCAGCAGTCTTGAAAAGCTCAAAATGCAGTTGAGCTTTGCAGCATTGCACAGCACTTCTTGTGTGCCTGATTCAAAGTAAGTGTGTGTGGGAGTGTTGCTGATGTGGGAAGGGGAGGTTACAACCATTGGATTTGGGGTGGGCCATGTTCCACAGTCAACCACAGAGGTTTCCCACATTTTGATGTGTGTAGGTAAGTGTGAAGCAGGCACAGCTCCATCGTGCCTAGGTAGGCCCAGGAGAAGATGAAAGCTTCTCCTTCCATCCCAGCTACCACTCTGTGACTTCAAAGAGAGAAAAGAAGATACAGTATCTTCTGGACTTAATCCTCGCACTCCCACACTGCCATCCCTCCCCTGTGCGTGTCTGTGTCTGTGTGTGTGTGTGTCATGCTTTAATTGGATTATAAGCTTAAGGGTAGGGAATTGTATTGTACTGTTGTTCTTCTACTTCGAAAGTGTGGTACTATATAAGTGAATAACATGAAGAAGAACAACCTCTTCCCAAATGGTCCATTGTTATTGTAGTTGTTGTGTGCCTTCAAGTCATTTCCAACTTACGGTGACTCTAAGGCAAATCTGTCGTGGGTTTTTCTGGGCTGAGAGTGTGTGATGTGCCCAAGATCAGCCAATGGGTTTCCATGGCTGAGCGGGGAATTGAACCCTGGTCTCCATGTTCGTAGTCTGATGCCACTATGCTGTGCTAGCTCTCAAATGGTTCATACTATGACAGATCGTCTGAAAATAAAGGCAGCTTGATTTTTGTAGGGAACTTTAGATGGCTGTCCTGGATCTATTGGACTAAGCCCCATGTGTGACTAAGGTCACAGTCCTAGGCACAAAGGAATTAAGTTCCATTTAGCACAGCAGGGCCTGTCTAAGAATGCACTTCAAGTTTTATGAATGAGGCAAGAGCTGTAGGCCAAATTGAGTCCAAATTCCCAGCTACAAGAAGGAGCCCATGGCTTACCTGTTTCTCCACCCCCCCAACCCCACTCCTCTTTGGCAAACCACAGGAAGAGGTCAAAAACTTTGGGTTTTCAAGTAATAGTTTCCTGTAATGCCTGAGCTTGAGGAACTGTGGTTTGTTTTAACTGTAGTTTGAGAGCAATTTTAAAAATGTGCTTTATGCTGAAACCACACTATAAACAGGGAAGAGGGCAAAAGTTAAGAGGGGACATGATAGCCGTGTTTAAATATTTGAAGGGATGTCATGTAGAGGAGGGAGCGGGCTTGTTTTCCACTGCTCCAGAGACTAGGACAAGGAGCAACAGGTTGAAACTGCAGGAAAAGAGATTCCACCTGAACCTAAGGAAGAACTTCCTGAGGGTCAGAGCTGTCCAGCAGTGGAATATACTGCCTTGGAATGTGGTGGAGTCTCCTTCTTTGGAGGTTTTTAAGCAGGGGCTGGATGGCCATCTGTTGGGAGTGTTTTGATGTGGGTTCCTGCATAGCAGGAGATTGGACTGGACTGCCCCTGGGGTCTCTTCCAACTCTATGATTCTATGAAATGGCCTTCAGGGCCATTTTTTTCTAGTCCTACCACCCTCAAATCAGTTTTTAACTTTTTTTTTTTAAAAAAAGAACAGATTTGCAGGGGCTAAAGCCAGGTGTGGGGGCACCATTAGAGGTGCAATTCTCCTTTTTGTTTGTCAGATGAGAATTTTTTATTTGCTTGCTTGCTTGCAAAAATGTAGTCCATGGCCTGCGTGATTCCCAATGATGTTTTAAAGAAACTGCAGTTTCTCATGATGTAAAAACTTACCGAACTGTGTTTGGTTTAAAGTAAAAAAGAAAATAGAAGCCTTCCGTCTTGAAAGTAAGAAAGAGGGAAGAGAAGGAGAGGAGTGTATATACACGCAAAACACCATATTGGTATGAGTTTTAGTGGAGTAGTCAATCATACTTCCTTTTCTTCCTGGAAATGTTCTTGCAAACATTTCAGGTGATTTTTCAGATGCTCTTTGCCATCTTAAAGTTCTTCTTTTTCATCTTTGCCTTCATCTGCTGCTGCTGCTGTTTTAAAAATACAAATCTGCTGTATCTGATGCATTATTTTTTTTAAAAATGTAAACCTAGGAAAAATTTGTGGTCAGTCAAAATGTGTTTGCCTGATCAATCTGACTGCCTGTAGGAATAAATAACAGCAGTGTGAGTGCCAGTGTAAGTGCTGTTGTGGATATAACTCTTTATTATTATATCACCTCCCCGGTCCACTACCTGCCTCTAATGAAGCAGACCGTTGCTTGCAAGAGTTCCTGTTGCATTAAACCCATTAACCAAAGTCCTTATTAACCTGAAGGCACGTGTTGACCCTAGAATGCCTACTCTGGTGACATCTCCTTGTGCTGCAAAGATCCTTGGATTCTGTTGTCACTTCAGAGCCATTGCTGGAGAGTCCAAGTGGATAGGGCAAATGGTCGTTGGTGGGGAAGAATGTTTTTAAAGAATTCTCCAAAAACTATCAGTTCCTTCATAAATGAGAAAGAAAGAATTTGAGCTTTTTAAAATCAGAGTTGCCTGCGATGGCCCAGAGCTCAGAATATTTAACTTTTTAAGGTGTGGTTTTGAATCTCTGTTATTCCACCGTAGTGGTCAGGTTGAATTAAGAGTGCTGCTTTTTTCTACTTCTTCAGTTCTTTACATTTGAAAAAAGATCTGTGGCAAATGGATTCATCATAATCTGCCAGAGGCCTTCAGAGGCCATAAAAGTGTGGCACGGGGGCTGTACGGGCTTCATTTTACCCACCCCTGCTCTCTTCTGACTGGCAGCGGACTGCCAAAGTTTTCAGACGGGAAGTCTTTCTGACCGTACCCGGTTATGGTTGTTAGGGAGGCTGTAGGGGGCTACTCCTTTACTATTGGTGATGCTCCCCTTACATACATGATTGGTCTAAAATTGTTTGGGATGAGGGGAGATAATATGGCTTACCAGTTTAATTAATATTCCCTTCCATTCCCCCATAACTTGAGCACAGTATTTTTCTGCCGTTTGTCTTGGAATCACAAGGGTTTCTGCCAATAAGCTTCCCTGGACATTTGGTGGCAACTGGTTGTTCTACTGCTAATGAGGTGGTGAATCCAGGTTCTAATCAGAACCTTGAAACTGTCCAAGGTACTAAACCTTATCTCCCAAATCACTCTTAAGATTTTGACTATTTCCGCACTATACTCTTATAGCACAATTATTCCACTTTCAACATCCTATGGAATCCTGGAGTTTGCAGTTTAGGGAGGAGCCTTTGAGGCCCCTCCCTAAACTGCAAACCCAGGATACCATAGGATGTTGAAAGTGGAATAATAGCACTATAACAGTTTAGTGCGGAAATGGCCTTAGGCTAAAATCCAGAGGTAATTCACCACCCCACAGACAACAGTAGACATCAGCTGCCACCATTTCAAGTGAAATCTGCCTTTTTGTAACTTAGCTCGTCTTTCCCTTTGGAGCAGCAAAGAATACATATTTGTTGTCTTCTGTGACAGCCTTTAAGTATCTGAAAAGTGTCATCAGGCCCTCCTTCAGTCTCCTTTCTTCCTGGCTAAAGACGCTCAGTTCTGTCAAACTTGTCTTTTTGTGTGATCCGTTCCCACCTTCCATTAATCCTGCTGCTGTTATTGTTCTTACTGTGACCCCTTTGTCATCACAGGTGTCCTTCTCTTTAGGCTTTAATATGAAATGGCATTCAGGATATGCCAGGTACGAATGAGCCATCCTGGATGGTGCTTGAGTATGATTCTCTCAACAGTGTTATTGCTGCCATTGGAACAAAGTCCATCCTTGCTTTCGGCTTGGCTGTGCAATTTTGGCTTTGCCTCCAATGCTACAGTAACCCTGCTGTGAGGGACTTGAGTGTGTGAAGAACCTGGCACTGACCCACCAGTTGACTATTCTGTACCTCCAGAGAAGCAGCTACTTGTTTTGTGCCCCCAACCACCACACCAAAATCTCTATCCCCAAGGCTTGGTGGACTTGCGGTGGTTAGCATAACAGCTTTTCCAGCTGTCACAAGTTTCCCATTTGTAACAGGAAAGCCTGAGGGAGGAAGAACAGAGCTTAGATTTCATGTCCAACAACCTGGCTGAGTGAGGCCAGTGCGATTGTAACCGCATGCAGCCGATTGCCCGGCGGAATTAAAGTGCTGATGTACAATCTAGTAGTTTCCAAAGAAAGCCAATGATTTATTACTATTTTTTTGTTTGAAGCTTGCTCTTACACTCACACACACACACACTCACACACTCACACACACACACACACACACACACACACACACACACACACAGCGGAGAGAGGCTCCTGGGCCAGTTTACAAAGATCAGGAGAAAGATCCTCTCTTTAACTGAGACCTATAACATTCTGCAGCTCCTAGCATAAGCATGCTTAGTTCTCATACTTCTTTTAATTTACAAATGAGCATTATTCCACATAGTTGGAGAGCTCCCTTTCAGTGTAAACACACTTGTAGAGGCATGACACCAAAGCGTTGCCTCTGGGGGCATGTGACCTCGCATCTTTGCTGAAGCTAAGCAGTAGGGATTTGGCAGGGGTTCATCTGAGGCTGCCTTGGATTCTGAACTTAATGGGTTCAGAGGGCCTGCTGCAGAATGGGAGGTGAGTCTTCTGATTCCCAGACTTCCCCTGCCTCTAGGGATCAACATCCAAATGCTTGAAAGGGGAAAAGTTTGCAGACTCCATCTGCTTCTACAAACCCCATGCATCATCCCTGCACCTCCTTCCCCCAAATATTCATACCTTCTCTTCCCTGTGGGGTGCGAGACATGACAGCAGCTTTAGCAGAGGGGAACTTTTCTCCTTCTGGTTCTCCTTATTTGTCCCATCTAAATGAATTTAGCAGGAGTGCTTACAGTTCTTGAAAACTTGAAAAACTACCCATCCCAAAGCTTTCTGCTCCCCATTATTCAGTACAGTGTGGATGATGGAGGGTGATACCTGGGGGCAGCAATGGACACTCCAAGTGGTTTTTGGTTTTTCCTGGGTTTGTCAGATACATGTCAACATAACCTGGAAGGAAAAAAAAGTTGCAATTACATTCGTAGGAGGGCCTGAAGGTTTTATCTGTCTGGTGACAATTCTGCATCTGGTTAGTGCTGGGTTGGGGTGGATTGGGGTAGAGATGCTTGATAATATGCTTCATCATAAAAGAAATAGGGGACAGAATTGTGATCATTAATGTTGATGATCTAAAGAAATTTCAGGTCTTTAAAATGAAAATAAAGTGTAACCTGGTCCCCCTTGATCCTTGTTGACATGCAATAAGAGGTCTGGGCTTGACCCTTAGGTGGTGTGTGCGTGTGTGTATTCCATCAAGTTGCAGGTCAATTTATGGTGAACCCATGGTTTTCATAGGTTTTTTTTAGGGGGGAAGGAATACTCAGAGGTGGCTTTGCCAGTTCCTTCCTTTGAAATATAGCCTACAGCAGGTGGAGATTCCACCTGAACCTCAGGAAGAACTTCCTGACGGTCAGAGCTGTCCGGCAGTGGAATATGCTGCCTGGGAGTGTGGTGGATCCTCCTTCTTTGGAGGTTTTTAAACAGAGGCTGGATGGCCCATCTGTTGGGAATGCTTTGATGAGTGTTCCTGCATAGCAGGGGATTGGACTGGATGGCCCCCGGGGTCTCTTCCAACTCTATGATTCTATGGTATTCATTGGTGGTCTCCCATCCAGTTATAACCAGGGCTGACCCTGCTTAGCTTCCAAGGATCATAAAACTGAGAGGGATCACAAGGCTTATCTAGTCCAACCCTTGCCATGAAGGCATATATAACTTCATCAGGCAACAGATACTTGCAGGTGGCAGCAGGTTTTTGGCAGAGAAGGTGTTATGCCACGCAGCCTGCTCTCTGCTTCCAAACTCACCTGCTGCTTTTGGGTGTGGCAGAGGCTGCTATCCTGCCATCACTGTTGGAGGAAGGTAAGAACAGTTGGGCAATGGGACCACTTCCTACAGAGGTGGTGGAATTGCTTTCTCTGGACATTTTCAGAATGAGGCTGGACAGCTATCTACTGGGGACACTTTAGTTGAGTTCCTGCATTGAGCCAGGAGTAAGACTCAGTAGTCTGTGAGGCTCCTTCCAGCTGTATGATTTTGTAGTTCATTAAGGATCAGCTGCAGTCCTTCTGGCTTTTGTACATAGCATGAAAACAGGCAATATCTTGTGCTAATCCAGATCAGTAAGGCCTACGTCCAGTTGCTAGTCTAGGGCAGACTCATGGAATTTACGTAAGTATTGAATTAGCATCTTGCAATTGTTTAATTGGACTTGCTTTAATTGAGACTAGCAATTGGATAGGCATCTAAGTCACCAGGTAGGGTCCACAGTGTCATCCTAGTAGCAATCAATCAATCAATCAATCAATATGGCTGCAAGGCTGGGAGCTACATGGCAATGGAAGATTTGTCTGGAAGGCTTGTTCTGTTTCCCATAGATGTATGTGTGAATAAAGTGGTGATTGTGATATGATTGAATTACTGAAGAAGACCAATTTACGGTCAAGATGTGTTTTGTGAAAGAGAGAGAAAGTGAGAGCACATACATATCTTCGTGTTATCCATTTCAGAGACACATATATTAATTTGCTGTTGGATTTTGAATTTTAAAAATTGGTGCATGTGTGTATAGGAAGCACTGGTTCTGTTTATTTCTTCATTTCATGTTATGTATCCCAACTGGATCACTTTTATTTTCTTTTGCCATGAGACATAGTATTCTGCACTATGCATAGTAGTCTGCACCTTGCAATTCATTGTTGTGTGCTTTCAAATCGTTTCTGACTTATGGTAATCCTAGGACAAACCCATCACAAGGTTTTCCTGGAAAGAGCTGTTCAGAAGGGTTTGCCTTTTCCTCTGAGACTGAGTGAATGTGACATGCGAGGATTCAAACTCTGGCCTCTCTCACCATACAGTGCTTCTGTGGAATTAGACACAGCTCTGATCATACCAGCAGAACTGGGAAAATGTTATTTTTCTCAACTACAAGTCCCAGATCAAACTGGAAGATACTTGGAGTTGTAATTTAAAACGTTGTGCTGGCTGGGTGAATTCTGGGACTTATGGCTTAAAAAAAGAAAAAGAAATATTTTCTGTCCCTACATACTAGTCATGGTAAAATGATTGGTGCATTGCAATTGTGGTGGGGAACAATTGATGAGTCTATCCCATGTTTCATTTAAGCCTGCCACTCAGCTGATGCTGTGCTTTTAATAACCACAGTGTATGGGATGAAATATCTGCTGTATTTAATATATACACTTATTAACGTTCTTAACCTTTAAAATGTATTGCTTGCAAAATAGAAAATATTGTAGCTGTTTCACCTCTCCCCGATTAAATTCAATCCAGTGAGATTACTCGGATGAAAATGCCACCTTTTACAAGGCTAGTTGCTCATAGAGGACTGCTGGGCATACAAATGAACCAAAACTCTGAAGAAAACAAGTAGATACACTTTAGATCAGGGCACCGTGTTGCATTATCCTAAGCTATTGGGCCAGGGAGATGGTGGTGATATTTCCTCTGCTGCTTAATATGTGTCATTCTTCTCAAGCAGAGATATATGGAAAGTAATCTGTTAAATCTAAAGGTGGAATGATGCAGAATCTCTGAGACTATAAAGTTCTCATGTGTAAATGCGTTGACTTTGGAAGTTCAGATTTGTTGTTGTGCTTTGTTGCTTTCTTCCTTGGCTCAGCTGTAAGTTTTCTTTAGTACTGAGATGAGCTGATGAAGAATTCTGCTAATAAAGTAATCTCAAAAACTGGCTGTCACATTAAAGGAAATCCTCAGACGTTAAAGATGTGTCAGGAAAAGCAATAGACAATATTAGATTATTTTAGCTTCTGCAGGTACTGTGGATTGGTACAGGCTTTGCCAGTACTCTCCCTCTCTCTTGACTTCTCCCCAGTGTTATGAATATCATTTGTTTCCAATATCCAGAGGAGAATTCCAGAGCTTGGGTGTACAAGTAGCTACTAATCACTAGTTCCGTGTGTGCGTGTGTATGTGTGCTGCCTTTTTTCCAGTACTGGAATTCAAAGCCACTCAGATATTACTATTATAGAATCAAAGCCCTGGAAGAGATCACAAGGGCCATTGAGTGCAAACCCCTGTCATGCAAGAATATACAAATACTCCAGTAGAAATAAAAAAAGAAAGTTAGTTTAAAATGCAGCTTAAAAACTATTGATGCCAATAAAAGAAAAAGATACAAATCAACTGTATGGCATATTATTAAAAATGCATTGCAATTAATTCCTAAAAGCTGGCTGTAAGTTTCACTTGCCAATAGATTGAGACTAAGGCCATTTCCTCACTAGCCTGTTACAGTGCTATTATTCCACTTTCAACATCCTATGGAATCCTGGGGTTTGTGGTTTAGGGAGGGGCACTAAAACATTCCATAGGATGTTGAAAGTGGAATAGTAGCAGTATAACAGTCTAGTGTGGAAATGGCCCAAGGAGGGAGCCACCCAGAGCCAGAGAGCAGGCCGTCTGAGGAGGCCGTCTCCCTTGTTCCCACCAAACTTGCCTGGGAAGGGGTGGGACTGAGAGAAGGATCTGAGTCAGGATCTTGTAGGAAGATTCATATCTTCAGATAGTCTGGACCTGAACTGCATCTTCTCTTAGTCCCCCTGTCTAGAAACAAGGGAGGGGGGCCTTTTCAATGACTGCTCCCAGGCTTTGGAACTCCATTTCTTGAGGGCCAGGAGATCTCCCTCCTTTGCCTTTCTGCTGGCAAAGACAAAGAAAATTTGTCTATTCTGACTCAGTTTCCGAATAACAAAAGTACAACTACATTGCAATATCAAGGTTATTTAGTGAAAGATATGAACTTCACTCCTCTTGTAATGCAGGTTTACCTTCGGAAAGTTACTTTTCTGGTTATGGTGCTATTGCTGCATGTAATGAGGGGATTCTATATGGTGCCACCTTGCTGCAGCCTCTTCTCTCTTTAGGAGTGTTGATGAAATGGAAGAGAGGAGGGTACATTTTCTTCCACAGAGCAGCAGCTTGTAGTATTCAGAGTTTTAAAAAGTAATTATTTTAGATTGCTCTGAGAAATGGAAAAGTAAATTGTGTCTTTTTTAAAATATATATTTGTATGTATGTATGTATAATAGCAACTGACTACTTTTGAAGATTCTGGTATTATAACTGTAACTACTTTTAAAGGTAATATTCTAAGCTCTGGAGAATTCCAGTAGCAGACAATCTTGTAGTACACAATCAATCCAGGGCCATTTCCACACTCTACTGTTATAATGCTATTATTCCACTTTAAAACATCCTATGAAATCCTAGGGTTTGCAGATTAGGGAGGGGCTTCTGCAAACCCCAGGATTCCATAGGATGTTGAAAATGGAATAATAGCACTATAACAGTGGAGTAGGAAATGGCCCAAGTAGTTTGGGAAGATATTTTAGTTCTCTGGAGCTACAATGTGATATTTTGTAGGACTTGGTTAGGAGTGAGATATCTTTTATAAAAGAGAGGGATGGTTTTTCTCCTTCTCTGAGTACAGGTAAGGGACAGATGTAGCAAGAGCACATCACATTCTTGAGCAACTGCCAGACTCCTGATGCTCTTCAGAGGAGCTGCCATTGAACTGACACGTCCCCAGCCTCCCACAATGAACATCAGAGAGCCACCATTTTGATTCCTTTTGGCATTTGCTCAGAGGCATTTTGGGAAATTGAAACAGGCTGTAAACCATATGGCACTGATTGCTGTCTTGTCCCTGCCTGATAAGTCCTTTTATCCAGAGACGCTTTCAAGCTGCCTAAGGAGAGGTGCAAACATAGACTCTAGGCCCTCCTCTGTTTCTTCTCAGGGCTGTCCCAGGACAGTTTTGCTTTCTGAGACAAAGGAATATTGACAAGCTGGAAGGTGTCCAGAGGAAGGCAACCAAAATGTTAAAAGGCCTGGAAACCATGGCCCAAGAGGAGCAGCTTAGAAAGCTGGGTATGTTTAGCTTGGAGAAGAGAAGGTTGAAAAATGACATGCTAGCCATGTTTAAATATTTGAAGGGATGTCATCTAGAAGATGGGGCAAGCTTGTTTTCTGTGGCTCCAGAGACTAGGACACTAAACAATGGCTCCAAACTGCACAAAAAGTTATTCCGCCTAAACCTTAGGAAGAACATCCTGTCTCCTCACGGTAAGAGCAGTTCAACCGTGGATATGCTGCCTTGGAATGTGGTGGAGTCTCTTTCTTTGGAGCATTTTAAACAGAGGCCGGATGGCCATCTGTCAGGGATACTTTGATTGTGTCTTCCTGAATGGCAGGGGGTTGGACTCGATGATAAGATGGCGTGGCTCCCATTTCACATGCAGACTGGCAGTTCATGATGGGGCAGCACCATCCGTCACACACTTAAGGACAGCAGACTAGCTTAGGAGGCCCAGGGGAGGCTCTTTGGCCAGCATCAGTCTCTTCCAGCACCTTGCCACCACCTCCCAGCATCCTCCACCTGACAGTGAATGTCTCAGTCTGCTTAATGGTAGGGCTAGCCCTCTTTCTTCAGCTAGATATATATGGAGATATGAATATTATAGAGACATAACCCCCAGTAGAGATTACCCAGGAATGTCTTTTGGTAGCAGACATTACAGCCGAATGATGAGCAAAATGTGGAAACATTTCTTAAGATAAAAATTTGGCCTAAAATGAGTTAACTAAAAATGAGTTAACTTCTTTGTTTTTATTTTATTAGTGGGTGTGGGGAATAAGCTCTTTTGCTTGTTTATTTCCATTTCTTTTAACAATACTGGGTTTGTGCAGTGGAGTTGTCAGTTAATTTTGAGTTCTAGAAAAGGGAGGGGGGAGGACGACACTTCCTGTTGTCCACAAAGCAAGCCTCTGTCTTCCTCCTGGAAAAGCACAGACATGGCACTGAAAGCTGCACTGTGGTTTTCACAAATCTGTTTTTTGTCCACATTGTATTTTGGACCTCCCGACGAGGGCAGTCCAGTCACCCTTCTGCAACGGGTTTATTCAAAGACTGAGGTTTGCAACGCAGCCACGTTGAATCTGCAGCTGCAAAACAAGAGATTCTTTGAGCTTATTTCTATAAGGGTTGCACTGCCCTAATTCACAAGGGAGCAACGCTCTGACACTCCTTAAGGAAAGAAGGGCTCTAACCTAGTTCTCATTACAATGTTCAGCTTGTGTATGGGCTGTATATCATTTTAGGTATGGGGTTAACGTGTGTACAAAACAGTGTGTGCACACATACTGACCCTGTATGTAGAAAAGTAGCAGGTCAGGGAAAAAGCTAGGCTAGAGCCCATCTACCTGAAATGTTGTTGTTGGGGGGGAGGAGGTTGGTGCTTTGCTTGCATTTGGTCATGTGAGCCCCTATATGCAATCTGAAGTGGTACAGCCACATTCAGGTTTGCCACCTCGATGAGAAGTGGATCCTACTAGCGTTTGTTTTCCAGCTGTTGTTGCCTGCTTTTTGTAGTAGCCTATCTTCAACAAATATACTGCTAGTAGAATACAGGTGTCCCCTCCTTTTCAGTGACTGGTTGTTTGATGTTCTGCTCTTTCAACCGTTGTAAAGTATAGACATATAACATTCTTTCCATGCAGGATCTCCTTTTTTTGACAATTCTCTTACCTCCTTCCTGGAGGCAAGAGGAGGGAATTTGGGAGGCCAAGCAAGCTTCCATAATTCCCTCATGTTCCCTCCAGGAAGAAGGCAAAAGGAGAACAACTGAAAATATTGGGTTGTTTTCAATGAATTTCACTTTCTGACAGTGCTCTGGTCCCTAAACTGTCAGATAAGCAGGGAAGGCCTGTAGCAGCGAAGAAGCATTTGGTTTGCTTGGTATTTGGAAATCAAGTGGCATCAAGAGTCCTACCTGGGGCAACAGATGAGGTATCCAACCAGAAAAGATTGGGAAGATGAGGCTGGGGTATTTTGAAATTTTGACTATCTGTTCGAAACACTGGTGATCAGTGTTACTTCTGAAAGTTTATGGATCCATCTGTTGGGACCATTTTTTGAATTTAAGGAGTTTTGCGGTGGTGATTATATGTTAGTAGAGCATTGTATTCAAGGCGAGCCAGTGTAATGTCATGGTTTGAACATTGGACTACAACCTTGGAGACCAGGGTTCGCATGGAAATCCACTTGGGTGCATCATATACACTCAGCCCTAGAAAACAACATGATAGAGTCTCCATAGAGTCTCCATAAGTCAGAAGTGACTTGAAGGCCCACAACAATAACAGCAACAGGCAGCAGATCCTGCCTGATCTTGGAAGCTACGCAGGATCAGCCCTGGTTAGTACTTGGATGGGAGACCACCAATGAATATCAGGTGCTGTAGACCATATTTCAGAGGAAGGAACAGGTAAAACTACCTCTGAGTATTCCTTGCCCAAGAAAGTCCTTGTGGTCACTATAAATCTGCAGATGACATTGGGGTACACATACAGACACACACATGCCATGAATAATGTGTTCCTTTTTTAAAATTATAGAATAATGTTTTAGATGTTAACTTTTAAACTGTGTTATGCACTGAAAAGAAAACCAGAGTATTGTCAATTTTCCTGCTGCAAGGGAAGACCAGAGAAAATAAGGAGCGCTAAGGTTGCCTGGTCAAACCAGGTCCCAATAGTGCCACCTGTAGGAATCCAAGGCACTCATCACTGGCACGTGGTGGGATGGTGTTTAGCTGTAAAGCCATAGCTTTCAGGGAGTACAGTCTCCTACAAGCTTTCTCTTCAATTTTGAGGAACTCCATAGCTGTGGTTCCAAGAACTACATTCAAAGCCGGGTGATTCTGACTGCTCTGTGTTAACCACCGTACAACCTGTGGGTAATAAATGAATAAATTGTGGCCTACAGTTAAATATGCAAACTGCACACGAGACCAAGAACTCACTGACAGCGATGCAATGCCTAGGCCCCCATTAAGTGCAGGTTATGCCATAGCTGACAGCCCAGGACATTTTTGACAGTCTCAGAATGGCAATGGAGGCCTCTCCCCAACATCAGGGTACAAAGTGCTAAAGACCAGCTGGGGTGTTTTGGCACTTGAGATAAGACCCTCCAGACACCTCCCTGGCAGTAAAAGTGCAAGAAGGATGAACTGAATAGCAAAGATAGTCCACTGCTCTGCTCTGCCAGGATGCCCAAGATATGGGCCATTTCCGCACGAGTCTGTTATAGCGCGATGATTCCACTTTCAACCTCCTATGGAATCCTGGGGTTTGCAGAAACTGCAAACTCCAGGATTCCATAGGATGTTGAAAGTGGAGTCATCGTGCTATAACAGACTCCTGCGGAAATGGCCATGGTTACTGGGGCAACTGTCATTTCCTAGGCCAGCCCTGCTGCTACACCTGTGACCCTCCAATTTCACAGTGTGTCTGTTGAATCCCTGCTTTCCCTCTGGACTTCTGAATCCTTTCCAGCTGTCCAAATGAGGCTAAACAATGGTATTCAGAGATGATACCACTTGGGGAAAAGGCCCCCCTTTGAAGCCCCTCCCTAAACTGCAAACCCCGGGATTGCATAGAATGTGGAAAGTGAATAATAGCACTATACCAGTGTAGTGCGGAAATGGCCTTAGCAAAACGCGTCTCCCTTCAGCTGAGAGCTCAAAGAGCTGAGGTTGGCAGCTTCTCTTCCCTGCTCTCTCATTTACATCTGTTGAGAGAACATCCTCTCCCCCTCACCGCTATCTTTTCCTGAACCAATCTACCCGCTTGCTTTAGTGCTATATAAAACCAGCTGTGGACCATATGGATCCATGGTAAGCTCTTTTGGATTCTCTAAAGTATGATTTAATGGCCATGCACGTGAGTGGAGAGCATTATGACGGCTATTAGATGACCTACATGATGAGGGAAACAGAAGCTGTCAGCTGTCAGCATACGTAGGGCCAAACTACATGTTAACATTAATGCCATGGTGTGCAGCTGCCCGGCTACGTTTTATGTACAAGAGAGCACACAGAGCTCTGGTCGACGAACAGCACGATTGGAGTGGGGGGGTAGAATTTAAGCCTCCATCTCCCCAGCGGTTTTCCTTCCTATATCACCCTTCACACACACACACCCTTCGCACAAAAGTGGAGAGGCCTCCATTGGCTTCCGTGGAGGCTTTTCTGCAATTTTCCAAACCTCTGTAGAAAGTTATCTGTCACGTTTCCTGCTATTATTCTGGGCTTGGTTGGAAGTTGGTAGTTACAGATAACTACGTTTGTTGTTGTTGTTGTCATTATGTGCCTTCAATCATTTCTGTCTTACGGCAACCCTAAGCTGAACCTATCGTGAGGTTTCCTTGGCAATATTTGTTCAGAAGGGGGTTGAGGCTGAGAGAGTGTGACTTGCCCAAGGTAACCAAGTGCGTTTCTATGACCAAGTGGGGGGGTTGAACCCTGGTCTCCAGAGTTGTAATCCAGTGCTCAAACTCCTATACCATTCTGGCTCTATACTTGTGGTTAATTCATTTTCCTAATCACTAGATATAAGTATATTACATTGAAATTCTGTGAGATAAATTCACTTCCTTTTGTACTGTAGCTTTTTAGTTACGTTTAGAATTACAGGAGAATGAGGCCTCGAAAAATGGTAGAGGGGAATGTCACATAATTAAATAGCTGTGTTGTGCTCTGTTCTGGGCACAAGACAAGGGCCATTTCTGCACGAGTCTGTTATAGCACGATGATTCCACTTTCAACCTCCTATGGAATCCTGGGGTTTGCAGTTTTGGGAGGGGCTGGCCGGCCCCTCCTGAAACTGCAAACCCCAGGATTCCATAGGAGGTTGAAAGTGGAATCATCGCGCTATAACAGACTCGTGCAGAAATGGCCAAGAAGCAGATGGGACAGGAGACCATATTCTGTAGTACAAGCTAAACATTCATTTGATCTAATAGGTTTTTAAGTACTTTGAGGTCTCAGAGTTTTGTTGTGTTTTACCTTTGTGTGTGTGTGTGTGTGTGTGTGTGTGTGTCTGTATTATTTGTTTACTTGTTTTACACCCCAACTTTTCCTCCAGAACTGAAACTCAGAACAAGATATAAAATTAAAATAAATGCGATATAGGTATAAAATAGTCAAAAGACCTCATTATAAGTCATAACCATTCTGTTGAAATTGGGCTCAGAACAAGACCAGCAGCCAACAGAGCTGTTGTAACGTGGGAGTTCTGTGCTCCCTGTACTCAGCCCTACTCACCAGTCTGGGTGAAACTCATTGTATCAGCTGACATTTCTGAATATTGTTTAATGCACAGAGTGCATTATAGCAATTCAACTAAGGCTCAACAAGATGGGCCTGAAGTCCTAGTACAGGTAAAGGTAAATATGATTGTATAGGTTTAACAGAGACTTGGTGGGTTGACTCCACTGTTTGGAATTAGAACTATTCAAGGGTATATCCTCTTCAATCAATCAATAAAAGATGGGGCAGAAAAGGAAGAGGAATAGCGTTATACATCAAAGACAAATTCACTTGTAAGGAAATCCATGAGAGTGATCAGAGTGCACCAGTAAAGAGCATTTGGGTAAAAATAAATGAGGAAAGAAATAAAAACAGCATTCCTGCCATTAGGTTTAATGGTTTTGAGTTACAGGAGGATAGATTTTGGTTGAACATTAGAAGGAACTTCTTGATAGTGAGAGCAGTTCAGCAATGGAGCCAATTGCCTTAAGAGGTCATGGAGTCCCTTTCTCTAAGTGTCTAGAGGTCATGGGATCCCCTTCTCTAAGTGTCTCAAAAAGAGGCAAGACAGGTCTAGTTGGGGATGCTCTAGCTAAAGATCCTACATTAAGTGGAGGGGGGAGGGTTGGATGTGATAGCTTATGGGGCCCCTCTCAACTCAGTGATTTTGTGAGTGTCTAGATCAAACATCTCAGGAAAAGTATGTAGTGGATACCACCAGGTTTAGCTATGCAAATGCACTTCCAGCAACTACAAAAGTCACAGCACATGTAGGAGTACAGGAATAGATCCAAACAGTTTTCAGCTTAGGCCAGTCCTGTCCAGCACAAGCCAAATTCCTATTCCCTGATTTCACTTTTGACTGACTGAGGGCATTTATGTTTTATAAGTCTCAGTGTTTTAATCTTCATCCATAATGAAGACACTGGCTTAGGATTAAAATAGCTTCCTCAGATTTAATGGGATAGGAATAGTAGAGTTGGATGTAGGGATGGTAATTCTTGATTTTCCACATCCCAATGGATGTTGGGAAAAATCCATCTATTTTTCTTCCTGTGCTGTTAGAGGTGACAGGAAGCTGCACAGTTTTCTCTGGAAACTGCACAGATTTCATGGAAAACTGGTCAGATTTTCCAGCTGACATACCATCATATTTCCAATTTCTATCTATGGTTGGGAAAGCTAAACAGTGAAGAAAGCTGATAGTCAGAAAATCAACTCTGTTGAAATGTGATACTGAGAAAGAGTTCAGTAGATGGGAGATAGGGATACAGAAATATGCAAGGAGGGTCACCTTGGTCAAAGGTTATTGGGTTATGGCAAGCATCTCTATCCCCATCGCTATAGATTCTTAAAATGACAAAGAAATGGGTCTTAGAGCAAATCAAACCTGAAGTCTCCCTTGAAGCCAAGATGACTAAACTGAGGTTATTGTACTTTGGCCATGTCATGAGAAGGCATGACTCCCTAGAAAAAACAATAATGCTTGGTAAGGTAGAAGGCAGTTGGAAAAGAGGCCTGGTGGTGCAGTGGTTAAATGCCAGTACTGCATCCACAACATTGTGAGTTCGATCTTGCAGGGCTCCAGGTTGACTTAGCCATCCATCCTTTTGTAGCTCAGTAAAATGGGTACCCAGCTTGTTGGGAGCAATTAGCTAAATACGTTGTAAACTGCTTAGGGAGTGCTTTGCACTGATAAGTGGTATAGAAATGTAACTGCTATTTCTATTGCCATAGACTCAATCAAGGAGGCCACAATCCTGAGTCTGTAAGACTTGAGCGGGACTGTTAATGATAGGGTGACTTAGAGGTTTCTCATTCATAGCGTTGCCATAAGTCAAAGCCAACTTGACAGCAGTTAACAGCAAAGAGGTGAAAATGGCTAAGTGATGTCCAGACCAGTTATCAAAAAGTTCAGACTTTTGATCTAAGCTTAGTAGTTTTCAACATGGGCCACCAAACAAGACTTTCTTTGTCTGCTAGTTAGGAATCCTTTGCTGCAGTGCTGTGAAATACTACGTATTGCTGCTGGGCGATCTTAGCCATTGCATAAGTCTTTCATCCCAAAATATTCACACAAGTCCCTTTTCATGCAAGAAAGATTTCTCTCACTTCACTAATGTGTGCCATTTTGTCTGTTTCTGAAGACAGCGTTTCCAGTCACCTCATTCCTCATCTTTCTAAGGCAGACACCATCCAAGTGTGAAAAGAACTTGATCATTACAGCTGAGATAAGGGATCTTCTTTCTAAGTGTCCATGAAAATGCATGGGACTACCATGGGAGAAACACAGAACTCAAGCTGTCCCTGACTGCTTATGGGGGATGTGATATTGCTCAAAGCTTGCAGATGGTGCCAACCTTCTGAGTACTGTTGGACTGCAGCTCCCAGCTGTCTCAATCAGTGTACCCAGTGGGTATGTTCAACAGCTTCTGAATAGCTGCAGCTGTCTACCCGTGTTATAAAGCAGGTTGCTAAACATTTGACAAGAGGATATCTCTTATTATTCTCTGAAGCAGCCAGCATATGAGTGGCGGAGCCACTGTGGTCTTGGAGATCTTGAGGTTGCAGTTTGGAGATCCCAAAACTGCAAACCCCAGGATTCCATAGGATGTTGAAAGTGGAATAATAGTGCTGTGACAGTCTAGTGCAGAAGTGGCCTGATAAAAGAAATATGATACAAATCTGTTAAATTCATCTAAAAGTAATAAAGCTGCCCTGGTGAATTCTTTACTTATGCAGAAACAGCATGCTTTATTCTCAAAAAGAATAATTATTCAAGCAATTGCAAGTATATAACCTTAATATAACTCTCCAAGCTGGGCCATAAATTGCAAAGAAGCAACACAAGACAAGTCTGTAGTTAAGACAATGCCATGTACTGGATAACCTACACTCCACAAAGCTCACTGTGAGGTGGACAGCAGTTTATTTTTTATGGATGAGCATGAGCAACACAGCACACTCCCACAGCAGTTGCCAAAACTGATACATCTTTTATAGGTTATCAATATAAATTTGGGCATGCAAAGCATTCATTGGTCATAGCCATAAATCCCTTCATGTGTCTATCCCCCTTTACTTTCCCAGGCTGGTGCTTGCCACAACCCCATAAGCTCTTGACCAAGGTGACTCTCCCTGCATATTTCTCTCTCTGTCTTCACACTACTTTGTTCTTATAACATTTTGTCACTGCCAGTCTTGTGTTCATTTTCCTGCTCTTCCCTAAGAGGAAGCACAATGTAACAGCAAGCAGCCTTTGAATTACAATGAAGCAGCAATTAGCAATAACTTAAGCCTGGATACAAAGTAGCCCCTTTTTTGCAATGGTTAAATCCAGAGCAGCAGTTAGCAAAGAATACACATTGAACAGGTTAGTATTTCCATGATAGAGAGCTTAGCAACCTGACAGACAAGGACGAAGTTGTGACAAACTTAAGCAAGATCAAGAAGCAGGCCAGGAGTTGGGACCAAAGAACAAAGAAGCATGATATAAGAGTTTGGGAAGTCAGAGTTGCTTAAGCAAAACCCAAATGGAACAGGAAGCTCATTAATGTCCCTTCCTGTCCATCTGGGTCCAAGTGACTAAATTGGATGGGTGGAGTCAGTCTCTGGCCAGAGGTTACAATAATAAGAAGGATCCACTAGCAGTTTAGGAGTTCATCGCATGAGGCAGTTGTTTTCGGCTCTCAGGACGTACTGATAAATAAAATAAATAAAAGACTCTGTCTGTCTGTCTGTCTGTCCATCCCTATTCTTTCCATAGCAATAAGGCCAAAAGGACTAGAACTCTGAATCTTGATGTGCATGCTAAGGTAGAGGTGTGTGTGCATTTTTTACTCTCTAGAAGGACTCATTAAATATAATTTATTCAATTAGTCTATCTGAAATTAATTAATAGATTAATTGGAATTTAGTTAAGTTTAATCATTTGAATGATTTATTTTTAAATAAAGTATTGATGTTTAAACAATTAGTGAACTGAAAGCTGGCTATAGCTGGAAGTAACATGTTGAGTCACAAGGTGACACTGAGTCACTAGGCAACTAGATGGCAGACGTCTTGCTCCTTGGGTGTAAGAGCAAGAAGTCTTGAGATTTGGTCCAAATGTTTGCAGCTGGTTGTGAGTGAAGCATCAAAGGACCTTGCACTGGTAGGTTCCATGTCAGTGGAGCAGTGAGTCTACTTTGGGTTTTAGTCCAAACTGTAAAAATTGCTATCCAACTTTATACTGGGAGCTATGGGAGTGTTAGGGTTCAGCAATTTGGAGAGTTCTTTTAAAACTTGGAATAAAACAAAAATAGAAGATATGAAAGTTGCCCCTGGAAACAGACCGTTTAAACTACAGGTGTCTCTCACTCCCAACCCAGTACAGGTCAAACTTCTGCATAACTCATCTCCTGGGGAACGTTTCCTGTTCTTGGTTCCCAAGTACACGTGCGTAAGAATTTGTGTGTGTTGAAGTGAAGAATGAGCATTTCTGCTGTCTCGGGGGGGGGGTAAAAAAATAGTGCTGTATTTTTATAGTGGGAAAGGGCCCTAGAGGTCAAGATATGAGGCAAAACCTACACTTATTATTCTGCTCATTCTTTCTTCAAGAAGCTAACCTGCTGCTGCTTTTTAGTATACAATATTTAGCTAATGAATGAAACCGCAGCTTTGGGACGAGGCGAGTTAGTTTTAAGACTGTAGAGTGAGCCACAGATCTGTGTGTTGCAGTAGCCATGCTAGCTGTGAATTTTTTAGAAGCTATACTTTGAAACAGTAACATGTCCAAATTCTGGTTATTATGCTGTGGGTTTTTATAAAATGTTGTTGATACGTGCCTTCAAGTTGACTCTGACTTAGGCAATCCTATCATAGGGCTTTCTGAGCAAGATTTGTTGAGAGAATTAGATCTGAATTGGTTATGAAATGAGGTAAAAGCAAATGGATAAATAATTAAACTTTTAATGAAAAAAATAAATGAAGTGTATTTGGCTGGGTTTTTGTTGGTTGGTTGGTTGGTTGATTATTCCTATGGCAGACTGTAGAGAAAAATTTATGTGTGTAGAATGAAATCCACAGTCACATTTAGGATAATTGTTTCTTATATGCCAGTACATTCTCCATCTTTAGTGAATAAGTACTGTGAGTTAAAGTCATCACTTGTTAAATTGATTTTTATTTGGTAATGTTAGAAGTAAACACATGCCATGAACAAGGCAAATTGATGTTATTCGTCTGAAGGTCACCAAGTTCCAGTTGAATCTCTGAGCGCTGTGAGTTTGCTTTGTGTGTTCCTAACATATATCTCTTGGGTAGGGCCCGTAAGGTCATTGTGAAATCATACTTTTGAGATCATCTTGGCAACAGTGTAAGATGAGTGAATGTTGATTCTTCTTCTCTTTCATTAAATCTGTTGTGCTTCTCCATCTTAAGGGGTTAAGAATACAGAAAGGTTAATATTTCTTTTTATTAAGATGAACCACAGAGCGAGCCAAATAGTCATTGGCAAAGGTGAAAGTAAGAGAAGGTAGAAAGAAAAAACCAGGTTTTCTGTGTGAGACATTTATTTCTGTACACGTGTCTTAGATTTCAAGTAGTGGGTTGCAGCCAAGGTTTGAATTTGGGATGGAAATCCTGACTTGAGTTTGTCTTCTCGGGGTAAACAGGACAGTGTGTGAGTTGGTGTGTGTTGCAATTTGTTGGCAACGTTTCTGTTGATATTCACCACCAGAGTTCGGTATTAGAATGATTGATCAAATAACAGAAGTAGCACATCCTTCCCCACTTCCCAGAAAAACATGGGAACAGAAACAAATTCAAACCAATTCAGAATCCTTAGGTAAATGGTGGAATATTTCCATAGGGCTTGGAAAGTTTGGTAGTCTGGGGTTTTGATAATTTCTGAATTGGGAAGTTTTTCATTTGTACATTTTCCATAAACTGAATGGAGTACAGGAAGTCCCCATTATCTGGCAACTTGCTCTTTTTTAATACTTCCAAATTTAGGACAAGTTTCATTAATTTGATGGCAGTTCCCTTCTTTCATCAGTTCTTCTTGCTTATGGAGGCTCCTTGGAGTGGCTTGTACATGCATGTTGCTTGCACAGTGAGCTGAGACTGAGGAAAAAGGCACTAAACTAGTTGAGAGACTTTGCAAGCAGCATGCACAGTCACTCGCAAAAGCAAGCCTCCATAAATCCTTCATGCTCCCTGCAGTGCAGTGCATGGGTTCTGCTTTTCAACCGGTTCTCTTTTCTGACAGTGCTCTGGTCTCTAACCTGTCAGATAAGTGAGGGAAGCCTGTATTTGTGCACGTGTGCACACGTATTAATGTGCGGTATGCTTCCTACAGAAAGTCACCAGAAATAATTCAACTCCAACTTTGAAATTTTTCAGTTTTATGATTATTGTGTTGATTCCTTTTGCAAATTAATTTTATGAAAGCTGTGCATTGTCAGATGTTGTACATCTTGTTGTAAAGAATATACAGTTGCAGAAAAGATTATGATTCGTGTTGTTTGGGTGCCAGTTGGCAAAGTGTGTGGAGGAGCAGGTGACTGGTTTGACTTATTGTATTATTATTATATTGATCATTTTAACCCTCTATGTATTTGGGTTTTTTTCAAAGTGACTTACAGATCAGGATTAGATCTCTGTAAGATCAGCAAGAATGCTTCAGTTTTCTAGCCACATCTTCCTGCAGAGCAGGGTCAGCCCAAAGTAGGGAATCTCTTTCTACAAGAGACCTTAATTCAGTTTGGGAGATCTTTTCTTGGGCCTTATTTTGGTAGTTGGCAAGGCCAGAGGCAAAGAAATGGGACTTAAAACAGCAGCTTATTTTTAGCTTAAAGCTCTTACAGATAATGACTAAGCTTTCTGAGAAACATGTCAATTTTTTAGAATTAAAGAAATTCTGTAGAAAAAGGGTAGGGGAACTGCTAAGCAATGGTATGGAGAAGGGGAAGTAGCTGTGTGGGGAATTCTGCAGGGCCAGATTCAATCCCAGACCTGAGATTCCTCCTCACAATTCCAATATAAGCAATAAGGGGCTCCACGTTGTTCAGTCCCACTCCCACCATGTTGTTTTAGGTCATTTCCACACTAGACTGTTGTAGGCCCCTCTCTAAACTACAGACCCCAGGATTCCATAGGATGTTGAGAGTGGAATAATAGCACTATAACAGTCTAGTGTGGAAATGGCTTTCCACTTTGTACCATATGACACTCAATCTTCAGGAGCTGCTGATCTTGCTTAGTGCTCACTGCGTTCTTCTTTGGTGTGGTTTTTGGATTTCTAAAATACTACAGGGTGTTTGGATTGTCTTTGTTTTGTTTTGCTTTGCTTTTCTGAAATCCTCTGAATTCCATCAGGCAGAGAGATATGTTCTTCTTGGCTTCACAACGGTTGTCACTGACCACCTTAGTCTAGGATTAGAATGAATGATCAGATACCAAAAAGAGTGGGACCATTTCCACACTAGACTGCTATAATCCTATTATTCCACTTTCAACATCTTGTCGAATTCTGAGGTTTATAGTTTACTGAGGCCAAACAGCCCTCTGGCTGAGAATTCTAACGGCCCCTCCCGAAACTACAGGATTCCATAGGATGTTGAAAGTAGGATAATAGCACTATAACAGTCTAGTGTGGAAATGGCTTTACAGTAATAAGGCATCAGAAGAATTAATAATTCCAAAGAAATGAATATTAAGAAGAATCAACTATAAAAGGCTTTCCTGAATATCTAAAGAGTGGGGTTTTAGAGCCTTTCCAAACATAGGTGAGAGGAGTTTAGGAAGATTTCTCCAGAGAAAGAAGTCTGCACTGAAAGTCCCAGTGCCAAGAAGGGTCCTATCTCTTTTAACCAGATGAAAACCCAGGATTATTTAAGCTGTTCATGAAGGTAAGGGCAGTCTTTCTTGACACTAAGTCATCAAAACAGGTGGGAGTCATGTGACCCTCTGGGTGTTGTTGGATGGTAAATTTCAGCAGGCTTAGCTAATAGTGAATAGTGCTGGGAGTTGCAGTCCAGCATCTGGAAGCCCACATTCTTATCCTTGCATTAAAATGTTGCCACCACTATGTTGAGTTGAGTTGAACTGAGTTCGAGTTGAACTGAACTTCCCCGCTTACCTGACAGGTTAGAGAGTGGAGCACTGTCAGAAAATGGAATTGGTTCAAAAGTGGAACCCATGTACTATGCTGTAGGAAGGACTAACAGGGGCTCACTTGGGACCAACTGCACATGTGCTGCTTGCAAAGTCTCTCAGATGACTTGGTGCTTCCGCTTCCATTTTGCTTTCAAGCAGTGCGTGTGTGCATGTGGTTCCAACAAGCCTCCATATGCAAGAAGAACTGATGAAAGCACAGTACCCCCCAACAAATTAATGGAACTTGTCCTTAATTTGGAAGCATCAAAAGAGTGAGTCATCTAATAATGGGGTGTTAAAGGGTAGAGGCTTCCTCTACAGAACTGGAGTTGAAAATTAATTTTGGGAAGTAATTAGTAGCAGTTATGGCATCAAAGTTGTTAGCTCTGTAATTCTTAAAAAATAACTATTTGCCTTCCATCTTCTGGAATCTACAAGCTGCTGATCTGTGGTACATAGCACACTCTCCTCCCATTTAGCTCAACAACCCCAACAGCTGCAGCAGATGAGGCAGCAATGCAATCTGATACTTCAACCATGTGATATTCCTTCTCCACCATTTAGTGAGGCAGCACTCACTTGTCTGTAAAAGTAACCAAAAAATTACCATTACACAGCAGAAGGATGAAGTTGTTCCTTATTAAGTTTAAGTTACAATGGAATGTAGCTACGGTATTGGCAAGAACGGTGAATTACTAGTAATTCATTATTTGCAAGTAGTTACTTCCAGTCTGTCTGTGGGACTGATGCAGTCTGTGCCGGCTGTGCAGCTCCTGCCGGCATCTTTGCTGGAGAGGAGAGGACACTGGTGAAGGGAGACCGTGTTGTGGCAGCCAATTCAACCAGTTAATATAGTGTAATCTAGTCCAGTTCAAGTGTCCCAGTAGGCACTTAGTTTCATTATCCTTTGTAATGAGAAGTGACAGTTCCTTCAGAAACTGGGGAAAACCTTGTGTAATTAGTCTCAGTTCAGTATTTTCAGGGGAGAAAGTCTTCCCGAAATGCTGAAACGATGAAATGCGGAACTTACGAACACGAATTTTTACTGTAACACTACAGCAGATTTGATTGCATCATATGTGGTAGAAATAAACGCAAGTCTATAAATAAAACCAACTACCCAGTAGGAACCAATAAAATAATATGTAGGTGTTTGATTGTGGCAGATTTGTATGAAATGTGTATTTCAAGAATGTCCGATCCTATAATCAGGGAAATGAGGACAGGCAAGGCTATAACTCAGTGGTCAGAGCACATGTCTGGCACTGGAAAGGCCACATGTTCAGCATCTCCAGGTGGGACTGGAAAAGAGCCTTTTCTGAAAAGCAGATGAAAAGCAACAAGGACCAGTAGCACCCAATAGAAGGGATATATAGAAGAGACAGAGTCTCAGGGTGTTGAAAAAGATGTTTTTATTCTTCTGATAAGCCCAAGGTGTTTCAGCCTAGTAATATTTAATGGCCTTCTTCAGGGGCTAATAAAAGATAAGGGAAATAAAAGGGGCAATACGTAAACAACAAAAATTAGAACAGGAGACAAGTTGCTTTTATCAGCCCCATTAGATATTACTAGGCCAAAATGCATTGGGTTCATTGGAAGAATTAAAATGATATTAAATTTAAATTTAATTTAATTTAATAAATTAAAATGATACCCTGAAACTTTGTCTATTATATATATTCCCATAAAACCTGGTGAGCCAGATATGTTGGCTTACAATTTCCATCAGCCTTAGCCGGGACGGCCAACAGTCAAGGATTGTAGAAGGTGAGACCTAAAACATCTGGAGGACCCCATGTTGCTTGCCCTTGTGAAGACAGCGCTTTGTTATTAACTGTTAGCTCTTTCGTTCTTGTCCAGAAGGAATAGATTTCCAAGGTGTATTTCTTCCTTACCCAGCAGAATGCTCGTGCCAGGGATGTGGACTGGTTGCTTACAAAAGACTTTTGAAATTAGGGAAGGTCTGCACAGGTCCCTCCAGCACTGCAGGTTGCCATTGGGCATCTCGGACCCAGTACCACCAACATCCTGGTCTTGGCCATGCGTGCCTACACAGGAAGTGGGGGACGTTTTGGCTCTCTGGATATTGAGTGGCAGCTCCCATTGGCCATGGTGGCTACTATTGATCAGAGCTGCAGTCAACCACATCTGCAGGAGCACATGTTACCCACCACTGGTCTGTATTGAGTTCATCTTCCCTCCCTCCAATATAACAGTTTATATTCAGGGATTGTGCAAATCACCCTGTGAGCACACAGACATGCACCTGAGTTGTATACACACAAACAGAAGCATTATTCTGCAACAGGCTACTCGAGGAGTCTTTACAGCAGGGGTGGTGAACCTGACTGCTTCCTCCGTCACGTGCCCTTCCTGATCAGTTCTAATCAGTTCTTTAATGCCTGCATATGGCTATAGGTTGTAGCACTGTCAACCCATTAAACAAACTTTACAAGATTTACCATGAAATCTGGTGTGTGTCTTATATGTATTTATGTGTCTTACATATACATTTTTGGCTACAATTCAATATAGTAGGAATAGAAAATCTGTAGCCTGCTTGATGTTGTTTGACTGCAACTCTCACCTTTGGCTAGGTTAACAAGGACTGACAGGAGCTGCAGTTCAAAGTTCCCCATCTCTAATCATCCACCCTCAGCCTAAATACCCTAAAGGCACCAGATCCTGTCTGATCTTGGAAGCTAAGCAGGATCAGCTCCTTAGTACTTGGATGGGAGACCACCACAAATACCAGGTGCTGTAGGCTATATTTTACAGGAAGGAACTGGCAAAACTCTTTACCTTAGAAAACCTTATGAAAGTCATGGGAGTCACCATAAGTTGACAGGCAAGTTGAAGCCACATGTGTGTGTTCACACAAACATAAACCACCTACACACACCACCTACTCTTGCATATCTGCTCTCCCTAGGAAATCAGTTCCTCTAATCCAGTGGTTCTCAACCTGTGGGTCCCCAGATGTTTGTAGACTTCAGCTCCCAGAAGCCCTGAGCATTGACCATAGTGGCTGGGGCTTCTGGGACCTGAAGTCCACGAACATCTGGGGACCCACAGGTTGAGAACCACTGCTCTAATCCTTGCAGTATTTGCAAGTAAGACCTGAAAAGAAAATTCACCAAGATTAAAACTAGAACCATAGACTCCGGAGAACAGCCCTTGCCTTAGCAACGCTTCTCAGTATAAAGACGTTAATATGGATGTTTAAGGCCATTTCCACACTAGACTGTTGCAATGCTATTATTCCACTTTCAACATCCTGTGGAATCCTGGGGTTTGCAATTTAGGGAGGGGCTGGCCAGCTGGCCCTTCCCTAAACTGCAAACCCCAGGATTCCATAGGATGTTGAAAGTGGAATAATAGCACTGTAACAGTCTAGTGCAGAAATGGCCTAAGTGATAAACATGTAGCCAGCAAGGTGCTGAAGTGATAAACATGTAGCTGGTAACATTGAAGGAGGGAGGCTAATTTTTGGCAGGATGCTGGAAAGGTCTTTGCCACTTTGAAATATGTAGTACAAGCAGTTGCTGATATTTCAGCAAGTTTAGCTGTATAGAGCTCCCATTTCAGTTTCTAGGACGAGAGTTTCTGCCTTTTTATGTCAGGAAAATGAGGGTGGCTCTGACATCGGAAAGATGCAGCTTTTTGGTAACTTGAGAATGATATGAATAAAAAGCAAAGAGAGAAATACCAAAATCTGTCCTGTAACCATATCTTTATGCATGCAAGCTTCTGAGATCTGCAGATCTCCTCATCGGACCAGATGAGATTTTAAAAAAAAAAATAGTCTGCAAACTGAGAAATGGGGAGAGACATGTAGCATGCAAGTTATCTTGAAATACAACAGAGAGGAAGAGCTTGCAGTTTCTCTAATGGGGCTCACCAGGAGATGAGACAGTATTATGTTTTACCTGAAGTAATAGCTAAGTGTGCTGAGTGCAGGAAAAGCAATAGAGTTTGGTTCTCCAGTTTGAAAATAAACTGCAGTGTAAACTCAGAACTGGGGGTAGAATCTGATGTCAGTTGCGCACTACACTCTTATAGCACGATTATTCAACTTTCAATGTACCCACCATACCTATGGAATCCTGGGGTTTGCAGTTTAGGGTGGGGCCGGCCGGTCACCCAGTGGGTTTCCATGGCCAAATGGGGAACTGAACCATGGCTGCAAGGGGAGTTACTGGCCAGGTCTAGCCATCTCTTAAAGCTGGGTAGGGGCTGTGGCACAGAGAGTCTGTGCTTATTCTATGAAAGGTTCCAGTCCAATCTCTGCCATCTCTTGGCAAAGGGATCAGGTCATCAGATGATGGGGAAGGCCTGTGCCTGAGATTCTGAAGAGCCAGTGTGCGTCCAAAGTAGATTGACAGGTAGTTTAACCTCTTATAAGCTATCTTCCTCTGTTTTCTTCTTCAGTAGTTCAGTTTCCCCCAACCTGAACTAGATTTCACTTTTCATCAGCTCAAACCAGCATGGCCAGTGACTAGCAACATGGGAGCTGTAGTGCAAAAAATTCTGAAGATGCCACATTTGCCAGTTTTAGGTTCAGGGGTTCCTTAAGCAAAATGCTCTTGGGTGTAACTTCCTTAAGTGAGTCTACCTTTTCCTCATTTCTGATCCTACTTCTCAGTCATTTCTCCCCTTCCTCAGGGTCCAGTTTATATAGCCATGTGGCTTCAGAGAACCCTGGCCCCTTCCCCCTCTCTTGTCATGGCGTGCATGCTCAGTGAAGGTAGGTAGACATAGGTAGTGGTGGCAAGGAGGAAGATTGGCAGGGCCAGGAGGCACTGGGGGTTGAACCTGGGATGTGAGATGTATCTGACAATACCAGGCCCAACACCAGCCATGAACTTAGGAAGTATTTTAGCCCTCCACCTGAACCCTGTTCATACCACATTTTGGGATCTGAGTAGATCTCTAAGGCTACCCACTTTGGGCTCTGACCATACCTGCTGCTGAAATACAAATGCCCAGCAGATTTCAACTAAAATAATATGAGACTTCAATATGAAATGTCTGGAAGGCACTAGCTGGGGGAAGGCCATTGTAGAGTGTCATATGTACAGAAAATAGTTTCCAACTCCTAAGTGAGTGGGAGCATCAAATTTGTAGTATCCCAATGGAAACTCAGTTTTGTATGGGCTCTGCTAAGGCTGAAGACTTCGCCAAAAATGGGAAAGACCTGTAATAATCTGCATTAGGATGCCCAATTTGTTCAAAATGGCAGTATTCCTTTTACCTCTCTATTTGACTGTGTTTGCCTAATAAATGCTGTGCGTGTGCGTCTGCACATCTTCAAGCCGCCTATCAACTTATGGTGACCCCATGAATTAAATAGTGTTTTTTTAGGATAGGATACTCAAGAGGTGATATTGTCAGCTCCTTCCTCTGAAATACAGCCTGCAACACCTGGTGTTCCTTGGCAGTCTCCTGTCCAAGTACTAAACTGGGGCTAATCCTGCTTAGCTTTCAAGATCAAGCAAGATCTGATGCCTTTGGGGTATTTAAGCAATCCAGGTTAATTGTGAGTGCTCTCTTTCCTGCATTGTGAAAAACAAATGTGTTGGCTCAGGATCAGGAACCTAAATCTTAAGATATGCATTCCCATTAAAACTTTTTAAAATAGCAGAACAGTAAAAGGATGTAGGGGAAGGAAAAGAGAAATGTAAAGAAACCTCTTCTTCTTCTTCTTCTTCTTCTTCTTCTTCTTCTTCTTCTTCTTCTTCTCCTCCCCCCCCAGCTTCTTCCATTCCACCCTAGGCTAGATGGTGGAGTCTTTCCCCTTTCAATCAACACCACTGTATATCAATTGTGTGCAATTACCGCAATATCACTTTTTTGCTTCCTGGCAGCTGCACAGCCCCTTTTGCATCAGGGCAAAAAGTCAAGAACAATAATAATTTCCTCACCCTCATCAGCACATCCATTATCTGAGGACGCTGAGGACAGCAAGATGATTCTGGCATTTCAGAGTTCCTTAATAGGCTTCCCAATACTCTCTTCATTGCTTTTGTGGGTTTGCTATGGCAGTAAACAAATCGGGCTTCTGCGGGCCCATTAACCGAGTCCTTTGAGTGGCTTTTGCTACATGTTGCCCCAGAAGCATTAACAGAGATAAGATGGTTTTCAAGCACACAGGCAGATCTAGGCAAACTGATGGCTTCTATAATACTGTGTTTTGGCAATATGCTAAAATGTCTGCCAAAAAGGACAAGGAATGAGATTTAATTGTGTAAAAAAGGGAGGGTGAGGTCGTTAGCTTTCACCTTGGGATATCTCCCTCCTTCCCAACCCACACCCTCCAACTCTGTTTACTTTGGGGAGGCTGTTGCAGCCTATTTGAGAAGCATGATAATTTGATGCTAATGCAGAATAATAAAGGCCAGCAAATTTCAGACCTGCTGACAATAATAAGCGAGGCTGACTTTTTATAAATGATAGCAACCTACGGCTTGTTTTCAGTGAGAGCAAGCTTTATTATCACAAGTGCTGATCACGGAGATTACCATGCTCAAAATTGCAATGTGGTAGATGCTGGGGAAGCTGATCCCTGGCTGTTTATTTCCTTCATGACAGAATTATTTCCCCCTCCTCCCCCCTCTCTTTTCTCTCTCTCTCTCTCTCACAAACACACACACACACACACTCATTGTTAAGCATTGCTGCCTGGTTACATTGGTATTCCAGCCAACATCCTCTTGAGCAAACATTTCTCTGCCTTCGCCTTTGCAAAGCTGCTTTAGCCTGTGGCATCCAGAGAAGGACACAGAGAGGGAAAGGAGACTTCAGAAGTGGGGTGGTGAAGCAGTGAGTCAGAATCAGAAGTGTATTTAGAGATGTGTCAAGTCCTTGCTCCTCCACCCAGTTGGTCCTTGTCCTTGATGGCAAGAAAGAACTGTTATAGGAAGAGATGCTGAAGAAAGTGACGGTAGCAGGGGTGTAGGGTGTGTGTGTTTCAGCTCCTAATGGCTACGCATATAGTGGTGTTGCGTTGAATCAGACACCTTGTCCATTATTGTCTACTTCAGATGCTGTTAGATAGAGTGAGGAAACAGGCTGCTAATGAAGGAGAGCAATAGGGTCAACCTCCCTACTGTCTTTTTCTGTTGGAGAAAAGAGCTGGGTAGCACCAGCATGATGTAGTCGTTTGAGCATTGGACTTTGGCCCTGGAGACCCAGATTTTGATTCCCCGTTTGGCCATGGAAATCCCTGGGTGATCTTGGGCTTGTCACACACACTCAGCCTCAGAAAACCCGATAATAGGTTTGCCTTAGGATTGGCATAAGTCAGAAATGACTTGAAGGCACAGCACAACAACAAACACCAACAACAACAAAGCTTGAAGGCACATCGTAACAATAACAGCCTGTCTTGACCATCGCCCAAACTAGTGTTGTGAGAGCACACTAGTTTTAAAGTAAGGTTCAACTGTTAGTCTGGTCAGCTTCTGTATGTGGATTAGGGAAGGAGTGTATTTTGTCCTTCACTTTGGGCAGCAAAATGTCTGGAGCCATGTATTCCAGCTGCCCAGTCTCAATCAGAGGTCTTTCCCAGCAATTGCTACTTGGCATCCTTTTAACTGGCAAAATCTGGGATTGAACCTGGAACTCCTTACATGCAGAAGTTCATGTAAGAATTCATGTCTTGCCACTAGGTTACAACCTAACTCCTCTAATGGGAATGTAAAAAGCTACTCTTTACTGTTCCTGAGGAAAGAGCAGAAGGTGAGCTGTGTTTGAGAGGACATCCTTGACTGTTCGTGTGTTTTTAAAGGCTTGTGTGAGTCTGTTTGTTTCTGGCTATGTGCTCCCCAGAGCACATGGTCTAAGGGGGTGGGGCTTCTGCTGAGTCGCTGTCCTGCTTGGGGGTGGAGCTAGCAGTCACTAGCTCTATATGACTGCTGCCCTTGTCTTTCAAGTTCAGTCCCTGTGAGCCAGTGGCACAGTTATATTGTAAGAGTTAAACAGGAGTTCTGTTAACAGGCAAATCCAAATGGCGTTGACTGTGGAGAATAGCAGGAGAGTTTTGAAGAGGTGGCCCAGATTTCTGTTTTAGTGCCTACTTAAGACTACTGAATATGAAATATGAGGGAGCTCCTGTGGTCACCTGCGAGAGCTATGGTATGTTTATGTTCTGGCCAGAGGAGGTAAGTACCTATAGCTGCAGCAAGTGCAAGTTGGTGGCCCTCTTGGAAGAGAAGGTCCAGCAACTTGAAGCCCATGTATTTACTCTTCAACATGTTAAGGAGCACCAGGTTTTCTTGGATAGAGCGGAGCACATACAGGTGATGTCTCAGCAGAAGGTCAGTTCTCAAACATGGGAGATGGACACTTGGAGGAATGCAACACATAGAGATAGAAAGACCAGGGATCATTCAGTGAGTTTATTGCTACAGAATTGATTTGAAACTTTTTCTCTAATCAGAGATGGTGAGGAACAGCACCCAAGAGAAGCAGTGTCAGTCTTCAGAGAATGTGTAGGTGTCCTTGGAAAATTCAACTCATGGACTGGTCCATGCCAGGCCTCAGAAGAGACAGGTGGTGGTAGTAGGGGAATACCTGCTGAGGGGAACAGAAGCAGTTGTTTGTGGGCCTGACAAGATGACTCAAGAGGTGTGCTGTCTCCCTGGGCAGAAATCACTGATGTCACAGAGAGGCTGACAAGACTTTTGAAGCCCACTGACCATTACCCCTTCCTTTTGGCCTATATGGGATCCACTGACACGGCAAGGCATATGACAAGGTATTATGAGGCTCTGGGTAGGAAGCAGAAGGGATTTGACACATTGGTCATCATTTCATATGTCTCTGTGTTCCCGCTACACTCTCAGTTAAAAGACACAGCCCAGGAAGGAAGAGAACAATAGTGGACAACTAGCTCCACAGATGGTGCCACCGGGAATGATTTGACTACTGGTAGGAGAAGGAGAACCCGGTATAAAAAGTTGGAAACCACAAGACAGTGATGTCAGGAGGGAAGGGGGCATTTGGGGAAGTCCAAGGGACTGGATTCAGCTCGTATCCCCACCCCATAAACCACTCACTTCTCCTTCCTCCTGTATTCAGAATAATCAGAGCCGTCAGTTCTGTTTCCCCCAGATTTGGATTATCTCAAGTTCCTTCAACAGAACTGATGAAATCATTTCTGTTTTTTGCGTGAAATCTTATCAAGAGTGACCCAAATGAATTTCTCAATCATATAGACTAGCCAAACTCGTTGGTACAGCTATTCTCTGCATGGAGAGGATGTTGTTACATCTGCCCATCATGAGGCTGTTTCAGGACAAGAAGCCAGTTATAAAAAGGGAAGAAGTCCTAATTTAGCTCCACAAACCTCATTGACTGCACAGGAATTCAAAGCTAGGCTTGAAAGCTAAGCACTCAAAGCCCTGGAGCTGCATTGATGAACCCGTCAGTTTTGCTTTCTCCCACATTTCAAGTTTATTAAATCTCAAGTTCTTGATTACTTCTGCAGAATATATGAAGGAATTTGCAGCTCTCAGGAAGTTCTTATCAAAACACAATGCAGGTAAAAATTACTACCCACTCTAACCAAAATTCATATAACATTTCCGCTGTCATTCAGAAGTAACTGAATGGTTGAGTTTGGGTCCATTTTGTTTGGTCAGAGGGCAGTAAAATAGACATGTACGACTTGCAGACCTTCAGTTAATAATTCTCATTGGGTGCCCCAAATCAGAATGCTTGTCCAGCAGCAAATTTAGCTTTCACATTAAGTTCTCCTTGAGGCCTGTCACACGCTTATTTTTAGCCTTGCTGTTTCTAAAACCAGAGCCTGCATACTGCGCTCTGGACAGCCCCTTAATGAAAACAGACACAAGGAAAGAAAAGAGGGGAAGAAAAAAAAATAAGACAGTGAGAGAAAAAGAGAATTCCACAGTACAGATAGCTTTGGCAATCCCAGTGCAGGAAGAACACTGGGCTGAGTTTAGATAAAGGCTAAATTACTATCTTGACAGTTGTGATTGGAAGAGAACGGTCAGTAAAAAGCAACTACTTGAACAGGTGGGGAGTTAGGAATGTGCTTTGCATTCTGAAAGAGTACTGGATGACCTCTCAGATGGCTGTATGAATCTTCACACCACACTCTCTGCCCACCTGCAGCTCAGGTTAAAAAAACATTTTAGCAAAAAAGAACCAGGATTCCAAGTTCTCCTCAGAGGAGACAAAGGAAGAAATGGAAGGCCATTTCCACACTCAAAAGCCTCTTCCTAAACTGTGCAAATCCCAGGATTCCATAGGATGTTGAAAGTGGAGTAATAGCACTATTACAGTCTGGTGTGGAAATAGCCGAAGAGGTACAAATGTAGGAAGGCTTGGTGCCAGGAGGACCCTGTCTCTTCAGGACACAGCTCTCCAGGAGTCAGTCTACTCGCCATGCTCACCCAGGAAGAAGTCATTTTACTGTGCTCTCATTCAAGAGACTTTGACCAAGTACACCTTATACTACCTCAGTCACCCCGGCTGCAGCCTGGGCCCCTTTAAGAGACAAACTGAACTGCTTTTAGAGAAAAAACCCTCCTGCAGTGTGGAAATGGGACCAGCCAGGCCCAAGGAGGGCAGCCTTCTATTCCAGGTTCAGTCTGGGTAGAGCCTTTGTTTTAGAAGCATACAGGCATTCCTCTGGCTTCCAGCCCCAAGGACTCTTGTGGCTGTCTTAGGTGCTTCCTGGCATGTCTCAGTTTGCTCCTGAATATTGTTTCATGGCACACTCTACAGCCTATACCACTGGAACCCTTTACAAAGCAGAGCCATACTTTCTCATTGGGACAACTCTGGGCAGTGCCAGGCCCAGGGCCCCAGAATAGTACAAACTGCCAGATCTGGCAACAGCTCTCTGCACATGGGGCCAAGGCCAGAACTCCTGAGTTCATTGTTTGTTCCCTTCAGTCCAAAGTAGGGGCCCACAGTATATAGGGCCAGTCAGATAACACAGAAGAACTCCAAGGTCTGAAGCTCTCCTGAGGCCATCTATTCCTTTTGGCCAAGATTGCACCTCTCAGTCTCCACCTCTTTGCACAAAATGGGGAAGTATTAAAGGAGACGCCTTCAGCTTTGTGCCTGGTACTTTTCTGTCCTCCTAAGAATTTTTGCCGAGGATGCTGCTGCTTTTGGTGCCCGAGCTCTAGAGAATGCAGTTCTAGAGAACTATGTGTGAAACTGAAGTTGGAGATATGCTCAGTGGCTGCAAATGCTGATCTGGGCTCATAGGTCCCAGGTTTTTTTTCGGCGGGGGGTTAAGAATCAGAGTTCTTTGGCCTTTGAGGCTCCAGTATCTTGGGCATGGGGAGGGGTTCTTTAGCTGTCCAATTGTGTTGGACCTGGTTTTTCCTGTGTCAGTATCACTGATCCTCCAACTTATGATGCTGTGTCCAGGTTACTCCTAGACTTTTTTGCTGTCTATGTGAAACCAAAATAAAGCAATACTACTGGAATATAATTTTATGCTTCCCATAAATCAAAGGTGGGCAAAGTGTACACATCTAAGGCAATTTTTGCATCCTTCAGCTCTTCCTTTTCTTCATGTTTTTCTTTTCTTTTTCCCCCCTTTTTGGTGGTGGAGGAACAATAAAGGGTGGATTTTTTTTCTAGATGGGGCTTTGAGTGTTGGATTAGGACTCCAGGAGACTAGGGTCTGTATCTCTACTCAGCCCTGGAAAACCCACTGGATGGCCTTTGGCATGTTGCACACTGTCAGCTTTAGATGAAAGGTAATGGCAAACCTCTTCTGAATAAATCTTTTCAAGAACCTATAAGGTCCTGCAAGTCAGAGTTAACTTTATGGAAGTCAAAGGATCCCAGGGAGATAAGATTGGCCTCTGGGCCCACTACTGTTGCCCACTCCTACTATAAACCTTTAATGTAGAAGGAATCAGGGAGAAGGTTTCAGAAGTAGACCACATATTAAAACAGGGCTAGGCAATGGTGGCTTTCAGTTAGAGGGATTATGGGAGGTACAGTTTTGGTTTGCATCTCCCATAATCCCTCACCATTGGCTATACTGAGTAGGGATCGTGAGAGTTGTGAAGAACTCCAGTAGTGGCCTTCACTCTTTGGTCCTCCTGATGTTTTGGATGCCTAGAATCCTTGGCCGTTGGCCACATTGACAGGGGCTTCTGAGAGTGCCAAAGGCTAAGAATCGCATAACTCAAGGCCTGCAGTTGCCTTCTCCTGGACTAGAGGAAAATGGAACTTCTAAGAAGTAAAAAGTGCAGAGGAGTTTTAATGGGTGTCACTAACACACTGAATCAATTTTAAGCTTGGAATGAAATGTACTGAAAGGAATTATATCGATCCATGTTGAGTTAGATGTAATGAACTGGCTGGATTTAATGAACTAGATTTGCTGAATTTATTGGAATTAACTTTGGTTATATACCAGGATGTTTTTTTAAGTGTTAGAAGTCTCTCAGATGCTATTAGAAAACTGAATTAAAGTTCAACTTGAAATGGAATGAATTAAAAGGAACTATATGGAACCAGACTTAATGAACAGATTGGATAGTAAAGAAGATGTATCTAGTTTATTGGAAATGGAATATTGCATTGATTGGCTGCAATTAATCAGACTAAGTCTTCAATCTGATACCAAGGTTCTTGAGAGTAAGTCACACTGAATTTAATGGGATTTCATTTTTTGGTGAATATGTACAGGATTGTGCTGTTAATTTACTGCATTAAATATATTTTTAAAAAAGGAGAGATTGCATGTATAAATAGAAAGACATTTAGTGGGTTATTAGCATTGTTCATTTTTGAATATTGAGGAAAAGATTGGTTTATAGTGGCATACTAATGAATAAGCGGGCAAGAAAAAAATAGATGATTGTTTCTTCAGAAATAGGACTTTTGTTGTTCATTTCATGGGAAGAAATTAAGAGGATGAAATCATCTCAAATGTTAGAAATTACATATTCCTTTTTTTCTGAGAAATGTTAAATCGTAGAAAAAAGAATTAATCAGAGATGGGAAGAAAGAGATAAGAAAACAGAGAAAGAAATGAAAAGAGAGACAAATTGCAAGATTTGTTGAGAAGATAGGGAATCAAGTTGAGGATCTGACCCTAGCATTTTTCAAAGCGATAATCAGACTATCAGATGTGGAAGAAAAGATGAGTTTGTTTGATTTATATAGTTTAATAAACCGGTTGCATGAAATGTAAGCAGGGTGCTTTAATGTAATTAATGAATTGCAGAAAGAGTGTGAGAAGCGGAAAAGATCTTTTAATATCTGAAAGGCTAAATACAATCTGACACATAGCAATCAGTACTTTGACTGTGAAATTATTAGGAATTCCAGAGAGTTTATACAAAGGTTATTTGCCTAGTTAATTAAAGCACAGAGAATGAGAGAAAGAGAGAAATTAAACACGAAGTAAATGTTCACCATTTGAGATGCTGAGGACTCTACTTTCTGTATGCAGAGCTTACATTCTTAACCCTAAGCTGTGCTTCCTCTCTACCTGTGGGTGATTCAGAAATGGGGAAAAAAACAGTGGGTACAACTGCAAATTTTAGTTCTTCAAAACTAATTCCAAATGTTTCCTAACGCCACAATGATTTTCTTTCAAACATCCCACCAAAGTCTGAAAAGTTTTGCTTGCTGCATCTCTGCTCAATTACATGCCCCTATTTTCTAGTTTCAGAGCAGCCTTTCCCAAGCCAGAGCTCTACAGATACGTCGGATCTCAAATCCTGTCCTTCAGATGTGCTGGGCTACAACTCTCAGCGTCCCCTCCGGAAGGTTGTGCTCCAGCCCATCTGGAGGGCCGCAGGTTCGCAAAAAGCTAAGACAGAGGATTCTTCTATTCTCTCAAGTTTTAGTCCCTTTTTGTGGCTCAGCTGAAATTTTTGCATTTTTGACATTCATATGTCTCTGTTTGGGGGCAGGAAGCGAACAATAGTCTAATTCTTTTGGCATTTCTCCATGGATGTCCCAGGCCTCTAGATTTGCAGAAACTGACAATTATTAAAGTGCGGTTTACTTTTTTTTTAAAAGAAAGCAACTAACATAGAAAAGCATATGGGGAAAGCAAACTCTGTTAACATCTGTTCTTTCCTCCATCTGCTCTCTTTGGCTTTTCTCTTAGCTTGATCTGCCAAAACGGCTAGTTTTCCAAGGAGGCGCCTGGCATATGATCTCTTTCTTCCAATAAAGTTCATTATTTTTTTTTTCATCATGGTGGAACTGGAGAAAACAGTTCCGTCTCGTATTTGGAACAGTTCTTAAGGGCGGTGTACATTTTCCTTCTTTTTTGTCAACGAAAGATTCTTGTGTGACAATAGAGACAAGTGGAGTTGATAACAGGCAGCAAGGGGTTTGAGCATTATACAGTTCTAAAATAATGAAGATATATAGCTTAGACCCATTAGTATATCTTTATTCCTCAGTATCTTCCAGATTTAAAAGGACTGTGTCCCAGCTTTTCATCAGTTCAAGGCAGATATTGCATATTGCATGGTAGCTTGGTCCCAGAGTTTTCTACAGAGAAATATACTTTCCTATGGAGAAAGCCCCTGCCACAAACCCATATAACAACTTTGTCCTCCCATCTACTCTGGGAGCAATATTACTGGGATCAATAACATCACCTACAACATCAGAGGTACATTTACTTGTTTTTTGTCCAATGTGATATATGGCATCCTGTGCAAGCAGTGCCCCTGCTCAAGTCTACATTGGACAAATGGGCAGTTTCTGTGCAAGAGGATAAATGAACACAAATCTGACATCAGAAATGGCAGTACCCAAAAACCAGTTACAGAATATTTCAACCTTTCTAGGCATATGGGACAGGATTTAAAGGTTGCAGTCTCTGAACAAGGAAATTACACAGGAAGACTAGAAAGCGAAACAGCTGAATTGAATTATATTCCCAAATTCCAGTTCATTAACAAAGAAAATGGCTTCATGGCACACTGCATATATTATTACAAGAGTCCTCGCTAATATGTGTGTAACAAAAGGAATCTTCTCAGAGAAGGTTTTGAGCCTGGGAAACTGACTTTTCATAAGCAGATTTATTGTTTTCGTACATCAACACTAACTGACCACTGCCCAGATCTGAAAGCTCTCTGTCACCTTAGACAGTCTTTTGAAAAGCTAGGGATTTGCATCTTTCTGGCCCCTAATACATTCCATCCCACTTCCACAACTGTGTAAATATGGTTTATAACCTGATGCTTTAATGTCACTCTGTACTGCATCTGAAGAAATGGGTTTATATCCACGAAAGTTCATGTTAAAATAAAAACCAGTTAGTCTTTAAGATGCTGCTACATTCCTTCTCCCCTCCCCGCCTTTTATGCTTTCTAAGCAGAAATAGATTTGCTGTACAGGAATATGTTTTCTGTGCAGAAATTACCCTTCTTTGCAGCAAAACCACATGCAGTTCTGTACAGACAACTTCTTCCCAAAGTGTGGAGAATCTTGTAGTATCCTCATGACCGCCTGTATTGTTTCTGGTGGGGTTTCATAAGTGTTGGGAAACTGTTGTCCAGCCAAGAAATGAATGAATATTCTGTTCATCCCCAATGAGGACCCCTGTCTGATATCCAGTATGGAACAAGTAGAGCTCTCTGGCTGCAAAGAAGACCACCACTCCCTTCCAAATCACCCTGGTTTTTGATGACTTGTAATTCCTGAACCTTGAGGAGCCTTTTAAAAAGTCAGAAGTAGTTTTGCAAGAATCCAAGAGAACTGGGCTTCTACATTACCCATAAACAACTCGGCAATACATATTTTGTTTGCGCTTTAGTACCATGGGTCACTTATTTATTTACTTAATTAATAGCTTGCTTCTGAAGCAACAAGAGTGCTAAAGTTTCAGCTTTAAATCAGTCGCATTTGGTGGGGTTTTTAAATTAAGTTGGTCCTTTTCATTGGCAAATGTTCAACCCGACTGATTTGAATTTGTTGGTTCCTGAAAGTGGAGTAGTCTGGAGGCCACACCATGAGGTGGGCCATGAAAAAGACCACTGAAAGAGCTTTTGAGGATATCCCAGAAGACATTGGGAAGCGACTGGCCTACTGGATCGGGATTAGCAGCTGCTTATGCAAGTGACTCACTGCAGATTGGGGATATAAATGCATCAGACTTTATAGATACATTAGGATTAGCATCTGGCAAACTGTTATGATTGGCCTTTTAAAGCTCTTGTGGTCTTTCCATTATTCTGTCCATGTGCTTATATGTTACTGAGGAAGTTTTATTTTCTTGGATTAGTAGGCTTAATGATAGATAGCAAGTGTGTTTATGGGAGATGAATACTTTGTCTGACTGCAAAGCAGGCAAGAGAGCAAGGATAAAGGAAGGAATCTGACAACCACCCTTTTTGGCTACCATGGCTAGACACAAATTGTTGGCCTCTATGCTTATATGAGTTATATGAGTCCAAAATTTTTTTCCGTAAGTACCGGGAAAGAAATAGAGTATTCATTCTTCTCCTGTTAGATTCAACCTCATGTTCCTTCTGTGCTTCTACTACCTCCCACATAGCAAACAGTAAACATCTTGACGTAAGAACCAGTCATTTCATTGTTCCTCTGTAACCAGCGTGGGGAACCCCAGGCCTTGGGATTGATTCTGAAACTCCTCAGGCCCTAGTTTGGCCTTCTAAGCTTCACAGATACCCATACTCCCTTCTTCATGACTCCATCATTTGGTGATCTCCCAATTTCTGTACATCTTTGTTTTCTGTTCTGAAAGGTTGAAGTGCTTCTCCTAAGGCTAAGTTATTGGCAATAAGAACTCCGGACTAAAATACCCTGGAATGTTCTGTTTGTTTTGCCTTTGACCCATCCCTCTACTGAATTGCCACCAGCAAGAGCTTCTTTGAAAGTAAATTCACCCCTCATGCTGAGAAAGATTGCCTATCCTTGGTCTATAAAAAATAAACAAAAACAATCCACAGTGGTGATAATTATCTAGTTGAGAGGTCCATCTCCATATCTCAGCTATGATGGAGGCATGGTTAATGGAAGATAGGAGATAAGGCATTCTCTATGGCCACCCCTAAATTGTGGAGTAGCTTCTCTCTTTAATAGTGTTCCAGTGTATACCAGTTTCTTGTTAGAAGTGTTACTTCTAACACTGTGTTGAGGAACTTCCCTGTGGTTAGGGATTACGTTAGACCTTCCACAATCCGTTGGGCAGTGGATCCTACAAAAACAGCCATTAGGAGCCCAAGTATAAGTTGTGTTGCCCACCTTGTTCAAATCCATTGGGCACTTTTTTCCTAGTGACTTTGTTCTCTATTGCATATGTCTGTTTTTGTTTTGGAATACTATTTTATTATTAGTTTGTATTATTGTTTGCTGCCCTGTGTGGTACACAAGGATCAGAAAGTTGGAATAGAATAGAAAGAAAGACAGACAGACAATAATCTATTTCGGTAACCTCTATATAGGCCTTTGTTTTTGCCAGCAATTATTTACTTATTAATTTTAACACAAACGGGTCAAATTCATAATCAAAGAAATACACATTTGGAAAAAGAAAAAAAGGAAGAGTAGAAAGAAGAAAAAACTAAAACTAAGACACAATACTAACACATAAAACTAAAACACTGGACACTAACTTATTGAAACACAAAGGGGCTTTGACTCCTGCCCCTGAGGGCAAGCCAAACAGTAATAAAAAAGAAGAAAAAAATATTATTCTACCATTCTGCCGTTATTCTGCCATTACAGATTCAACTAAGTAATTCTACTAGAATTCCTAGTTACCCTAGCCAAAGATTGTTGCATTGTTGGATTTCTCATTGCTCAAAAAGTCCATAAACAGTTTCCTGTCTTTCAAAAAGTCTTCAGTTGACTTTGCCTTTAAAACCCACATTAGTTTGGCCATTTGGACTAACTCAGCAACCTTCACAATCCTTTCTCTCATTGACAGGGCTTCAGTCCATTTCCAGGGTTGAGTAAACAGTGTTCTTACTGCTGTTCTTATATATTGAAGAAGTAATCCATATTTACTATCCAATTCTTTATCCATAATACTCTGCAAAAACATTTCTGGTGGCATTACAAAATACACCCATCCACCTCTGTTTTGAAGGAGCTCAGGATAATTATACATGGCGTTAGGCTTATCTGAAAGATTATCCTTCAAGCAAGGTTTATCTCAGAGATGCAGATGACCCAGGCATCACCTAGCAAACTTTATGGCTTAGCTTTAGAGCAGAATCTGTGTCCTTATGGACTTGAACACGTTACCCACCGTGTCTTACTGGCCTTAAGGCGCTTTTGTTTCCTACAAGTTGCGTGTAAATGAGATCTTCATTGTAAGGCTAGCAGCTGTTTGGAATAGCAGTAGATTGCTGTTGAATTTTCTTTCTTTCTTTTATTTTTTTATAAGTTCACCTTATTAATTCATGGCTTTTAAATCAACTCGTTACAGTTAGCCCAATGATCTGTATTAGGAACATCTGCTTCAGAGTCACTGAAACAGTTTAGGGGAAGCGACTGATAGCAAGGGACAAGCAGAAGCTGATTCTTGAGAATGAGAGCTGAAAGAGAAATTAATACAGGCCTTCAACAAGCTTTGTTGTTGCTGTTGCTATTGTGTGCCTTCAAGTCATTTCTGACTTATGTAATCCTAAAAATCATGGTTTTTTCTGGGGCTGAGAATGTGTGACGTGTGATGTAGTCTGGGATTGAAAAGTTGAAGGGAATCTTATGTGGAATAACCCACCAGTCCACTCACAAAGGAGAGTCACTGCTTATGCTCTGAGGCAGAACTTCCCGTAGGACTTCAGGGTTTTGCTGCTTTGGATCCCATATTGGGACAAAGCCAGGATAAAATCAGAGAGAGACAGACAGACAGACAGACAGATAGGACTTTTCAAGTATTGCTATCTAAGTATGTACCAAAAAGTATACCTTAGTTAACAAAGTATATGTGTGTCTGGGCGTTACCAGAAACTTAACAGAAATGTTGCTACCAGAGCCAGAAATAACATGAAAAGACTAAGAATAAGTTCCTCCATCACTAAAGAGAATGGCAGGCCAACATGTTTCAGCAAACTTTTTATCCAAAACTAGCAATATGTACATGCCAAATTCTTGCCTAGAGAAACACATTTTTAACCTTCTAGATACCTTCTAGGTTTCTTCCAGACTGCATCTGGAAATGCTACTTTTTCTTCCACTTCTATTAGGATTTCTAGTTTGATGGGCAAACTTGTTGATTTATGCTTCTTTAACATGCTGGGGATAGCTGTTTGAAGCAGACTCATCTGCTTTCTTCTTTGTTTTGATGTTCATGCATGCTCAGTAAAGGTGTATGGAGATAGCTGGAGTTCACTTTGGCTGTTGTGGGTAGTCACACACACAGTTGCAACAGAGTCAGAAACAGCTGAATCCCATGCATTCCCAGCTCAAATACTACTGATTTGCTTACTATGGACATGTTGCTGCAACCCAAAATGAAAAGTTTTTCCTTCTCCAGCCCTCCTTCACCATCCTTCCAATGGCAATGCTGTTGCAAAAAAATAACAGCTACAAAGAAGGTTCATAAGAGATCATACACTGTGCCATTGTTACCTATTCCAGGACCTTCCAGACCAGAAGCGGAAGGCTCTGCTTTACCTGACTTTTCAGACTTGGCACAGTCCTTGTTGTTCTCATGCCATCAGAAGACTGCAGCTACAGGAATCAGGGAGAAACACTGCAAACTTCTCAGAGCGGGAGGGGTTAAAACCAGGCCCAGCCAGCATTCAGAAGGTGCCTCTCTGCTACAGATGCCCCATGTTTGTCAGTGTTCCACCTTTTGGACCATTATAGACATATGCTGTTCTTTTGATGCAGGATCTGTTCTGTCTTCAGTTCTTGTCCTTTTGCCTTCTTCCTGTAGGGGACATGAAGGAATTACAGAGGCTCTCCAAGTGAACCTCTGTAATTCCTTCATGACCCCTACAGGAAGAAGGCAAGAGGACAAGAACTGATGAAAGACTGGCTTCTGCTTTTCAACCAGTTCTGCTTTCTGACAGAAATGTGGTCCCTAACATGCCAAATAAGTGGGAGATGCCTGTACAAAGACAACAGCTCCCCATAGGAGTTGCCGCCGGAATACCGTGTCCAGTTCTGGGCACCTCATCTCAAGAAGGATATTGACAAGCTGGAACATATCCAGAGGAGGACAACCAAGATGGTGAAGGGTCTGGAAGCCATGCCCTATGAGGAGATGGCTTAGGGAGCTGGAGATACTTAGTCTGCAAAAGAGAAGGTTAAGAGGGTACATGATAGCCATGTTTAAATATTTGAACGGATGTCATGTCAGTCTTGTTTTCTGCTGCTCCAGAGACTAGGACAAGGAGCAGTGGATTCAAACTTCAGGAAAAGAGATTCTGCTTAAACCTCATATAGAACTTCTTGACAGAGTTGTCCAGCAATGAAATATGCTGCCTTGGGGTGTGGTGGAGGCTCCTTCTTTGAAGGTTTTTAAACAGAGGCTGGATGGCCATCTGTTGGGAGTTCTTTGATGGGTGTTCCTGCATGGCAGGGGGCTGGACTGGATGGCCCCTGTAGTCTCTTCCAACTCTATGATTCTATGCCACTATGACCAGCACAAGGATTTATCCATGGTTTGGCTCACTAGGATTCCATATACTCGTCCATCATGACTGCTGTATCAGGTGTGACTCTGCTAGACATACACCTTCTCTTCCAGGAGGTGCCACTGCTTTCAATCGGTGTTCCCTGAGAGCTTGGGCCAAATCAGGACAGCACGTTTGTCTGTACCCAGTCCTACAAAATCTTCCATTTTCCCCTGTTTTTGGACATTGCACTGTGTCAAAATATGTATGTATGTATGTAAGATTGTTCAGTATCCCTAAAGTAGCAAATCTGCGATACAGCCTAACCAAATTCTTAATAGAGAACATTGGCAAAGGATGTTATAGAGTTGATTGCTGTTCCTCTCTGGAACATCTGAATGACTTTACAGGCACAACTGTTCTTTAATTACTGTGTTGTTAGCAAAGAGATCCCAGTGATGGCTTCAGTCAGGTTAGTGTTGCGGGGAGGATTAAAATGAAATCCCAGCCCTCTCATTCAAATACAAGGATACCTCAATATTCTCATTAAAAATGAGAAAAGAACCACTGTACTAAATTAGCATAGCTGACCTCAATTTGTAGCACTTCAGTTTTGTGAATGCAGTAATAGTCTTGTTGGAACAGCAATGGCAAGAGTTCAGTAAAGAAGTTCTGGATGTTATGCTAATAAGTTTTACTTAAAAAGCTGTCTTGCTCTGTTTGCATATTTTTTTTTTCTTTCATACATCTGAGAACAAGGGTTTGAAAGCTGGGCTGTGAGAATAGGGTGCTTTCTTTGAATTCAGTTATACATCATTCTCTACTCCAAAGCAACATTTATTTATTATATCTATTAATAGTAGTGGGACGCCTTTCAGCCACAAGATCCCCAAAGCCACAGACAAAACAAGAAGCTATCTCCCAAAAATCTGTAAAAACTCAATTATAAAATATTGTAGCAACAACAAAAAAAGTGTAAGTATAAAATGTACAAGTCTAAAAATGTTAGTCAAAAAGTGACCTGAAAAAACCTGGATTGGCTTACACATGGGTCAATATCAGTACTGTATCTTAAGGTAACCGTCCCCTTCTCTGAGTAGAATGGCAAAAGGTGAGAGTTTAGCCCTGAACTTTCCAAACTTTTCATGTTGGTGACACTTTTTAGACATGCATCATTTCGCGACACAGTAATTCGGTTTTACTAGCAAACTAGAGGTTAAACTAACCCCATATGAAAGATACAGACACAGACATAAATTGTAATAACGAAATTACAAGAAATTAAATTCTTAATTAGAAACTTATCCATTTTAAGGGTAACTCAACTACAATTCAAGTAACTAAACATGCAAATAACAGCACCAGCATTCAACTCCCGCAATGATAAAGTAAGAGGACAATCCCACATGGCACACACCTACAGATATGCAGCTTTTCATTGAGTGGCCATGCCTTTTCACATTCACTTCCATTGTTTCAACTCAATTTTGCATGCACAGTACCCAGAGGGATATGTAGGGTGGGGTGGGCCCGACGCCACCTTCACTGGGGTCTTTCCCAACTTAGGGTGGGGGTGGTGGGAGGTGGTGGACGAGGCAGCCCCTCCATCCAAGCCTGGCCCACTGCCCTCACTGGAGTCTTTCTCTGCCCAGTGTGGCAGCACACCTACACACTGCAGCTGACATACTATTGTGCTGTGACACACAGTTTGGAAAGCTCTGGAGGAGAACCTAAAATAAGCACTGACTGCTCTACTCTTTCTGCTGTGGTGCCACTTCTGGCTTTTTTTGAATGCCTGGGTGGGGAAATGGTGGTGGGGTCTCTATGTGCCAAGAGAGTAGAGGGGACCAGTGCATCTTTTGGGTTCTCTCTGGACAGACTAAGATCTAGCCTTTCGCCACTCTCCTCAGAGAAGGAGATGGTTCCTTTTTTAAAATAAGAGTTAATACTGCACCTTAGCTCTTATCAAAAAAGAACCGTCTCCTTCCCCGAGTAGAGTGGCAAAAGGCCTTTTTGAATGCCTGGGCAGGAAAATGGCAGCAATGATGGCCACCACGGGTGGCCCCCTGAGGTGATGCTGGCACTTCCCCCACCGACCCTCGACTTATCCGCAGGTCCTCAACTATGTTATTTAAAAAACTATTTTGTGGCATTGTCATATAGATTGATGTATAAGTCAGCATTGTATATGAGGTTGACTTGCACATCCGTATATACAGCAATGTCACAAAACAGACTTTAAAATAATATAATGAACAGGGAAGCAAAATATAAGAATTAAAACACCCCATTGCAATGTAATCGTCTCAGACCAAAGGACCAATTTAGGCCATTTCTGCAATAGACTGTTATAGCGTTATTATTCCACTTTCAACATCCTATGGAATCCTGGGGTTTGCAGTTTAGGGAGGGCCCTTTAGAATTCTCAGCCAGAGAGCTCTTGGGCCTCAGGAAACTACAATCCCCAGAATTCCACAGGAGGTTGAAAGTGGAATAATAGCACTATAACAGTGTAGTGCGGAAATGCCCTAAGACATTGTGCTGCCTGAAGCAACACACAAGATGGCATTCTCCGCTCACGCACAGAAAGAAACGGGACAGGCAGTTAAATGTTTACCTCAGCATTGTTTGTGGGACAGGTGCTCTAGCCCAAGGGAAGGAGGCTGACAACAGAGAAAATTAGCCAGGGGCTCAGGAAGAATTTTTGAAGGGTACTGTCATTTCCCTCAGTACCCCTCAGCTACCGGTAGCCTCCTTGGGTCACATGCTGGGAAAAGAGTAGGATACAAATTTGCCTAAGTGTAGAGCCAGCCCAGATTGGAGCATTTTCAGTTCCGGTGAAATAACTTTGAAAACATAAACCTTGAAAACATAAGCATAACTTTGAAAACAAGAAAGTAGACCCCATTCATTATATATTCTGGCAAAGTAGAGGTGACAAGATCTGAATAACAGACAGGAGTTTTCCTTGGCTTACAAAATGTAAACTTCGTTCACTCACACTTCTATTTACCTAACGCAGCATCAGGCATACGCTTTCCTCTCCCCTCCTGACCCCAGTATACTTTTCCTCACAGAATGGAGATGCTTGGAACTGGTCATAACAAGCAGGTGTGCTCATCTGGTGTGACAAATTAATTTTTTTTTCTCTGCCTCAGAAATGCAAAACCCAGAAAAGCAGCACATGGAGATGTCTGGGGAAATCCCATCTTGAACACCTCTTGGCAGAACAGGGAACAACCAGGCCTTACTTTGCTTGGTCCTTTTCTCCTCTGCTACAGGGAAACTGAGGAAGCTGAGCTGCCGGAGGTTTAAAACTTTGGTTCCTCCTGGCTTGCCCCTATCAGACATTTTTGCCGTTTTGCATGGAAATGCAAGATAGTTGTATCATTTACAAACCTAGAATAGTTTCCCCTTCATATGGGAAAATAAGCAATTAGAACATAAGAAGACCCATGCTGGATTAGGCTGTCAAGGCTGGCAGGCAGTCGATGGGTACAAGAGACTAGTCAAAGATGTGTCTATTTTGCTTCCAGCGTTAGAGAAATATACATTGCACTGCCACTTGCTGGGAGACGTTAATCTGAAGTGTGTTGTGGATCTAATGGTCTGCTCATAGGCAACTGTTTGGCCACATTAAGAACAGAATCCTGGCTTGGATTGGCCTTTGGTCTGATCAGCACAGCTTTTGTCAGCCAGAGTGCAACACCCACCTGCGTCTGGCCCCAGTGGCTGGTGATTGGAAACATACTGGCTCTGTAGTGTAGTAGAAGTAAGCGTTGTGATGAATAGCCCTTGACAAACTATGTTCTTAAGGAGCCAGTGTGGTTTAGCGGTTTGAGTGTTGAACTATGACCCCGGATCAGGATTCAGTTCCCTCCTCAGCCATAGAAACCCACTGGATGATCTTGGGTACGCAACACGCTCTCAGCCCCAGAAAACTGCATGATAGGCTCACCTTAAGGTTGCCATGTGACAGAAACAACTTGAAGGCAAGTGACAACAACAAACTTGGGCCATTTCTGCACTAGACCATTATAGTGTTATTATTCCACTTTCAACATCCTGTGGAATCCTGAGGTTTGCAGTTTAGGGAGGGGCCTTTGAAAGTGGAATAATAGTGCTGTAACAGGCTAGTGTGGAAATGGCCCAAGTTTGGATTGTGCTCTTCACTTGCTTTATGTAACTTACTGAAGTCATTCACATCCTATGCATTAATATGTCTGAAGCAATGCTTCAATGTAGGATTTCTTCAGTAACCAGCTGTCGTCATCTATTTGTCGTTGTGTACCTTCAAGTCATTTCTGACTTACGGCAACCCTATCACAGGGTTTCCTTGGCAGAATTTGTTCAGAGGTGGTTGCCCTTGCCTTCCTCTGAGGCTGAGAGGAAATGACTTGGCCAAGGTCACCCGGTGGGTTTCTGTGGCAGAGGGGGGGTGTTGAACTCTCCCAGAGTCATAGTCCAACATTCAAACCACTACACACACTGGCCCTGCAGTCATCCATACTAATAGTGAAATCAGTTTTCCAAAGGCAGTTCTTTTATGTAGCCCAGATGGGACTGTACATACACAGGAGGGGAAGTGTCAGCAGACTTCCAGGAATGCACAAATGTTCTTTAGAGAGAGAAGATCTCTCAGAAGCCAAGTACAAACTGTGTCCTGTAGTTGTGGAATGCTAACAGATTGGGATGGAAAACTCAAAGAGTGATGGAATAGAATATGTGGGAAGAATACAGGGTTCTAGATGCCTTTATAGATGGAACATCTTATACTGTTTCATTTTGCTGCATATCCCACGTTTTAATCTTCTATTGCTAAGAAAAGGATGGGTGTGGTGCTTTTTAAAAAGTACACTTTCATTTGGTCTGTCGACCTTATAGTCTTGCTTCTTCTTCATGGTCTCTGTAAGTTACACAAATGGGATATTCCTGTGCTTGTACAGGCCAGGTTTGGAATCTAGCAGAGCTCTCAGCAGAGTTTGTGGCAGTAGCACCTTCCCCTCCCATTGTGCATGACCAATGTGCTCCATGTCCCCTTTCTCAGCTCCTTTTTAACCAGTGCAGCATTAGCCAGCTGTGTTAGGAGCCTCTTCTTCTTCGTTTCTTCGTGCTCTCAGCTTTTGCTTTCAGTTTCCAATGAACCACCATTCAAAAAGAAAATGATACATTTTCCTCTCATTTCTTCAAGTTTTGCCATCTTTCTTCTTCCGCTTGCCCTTGTATTGCTTATGGCTTTTCTGGGGTTTTGTTTAAGAAATGTAACCTTTGGGACTCTAAGACACCAGTCACTGACAACCATTTTCTCTGTCTTACTACCTTGATGAGTCCCATTTTTTGGGAAACTGCCAGGCTTTTGTGGTCCTTAGAAAGTCTGTGTGGCTTAGCGCTCATGTGCTAGAATAATCCACTAGGTCCTCCTGTATGCTGAGGGAGAACCATTCAGGCTGCTGCATAGAACAACCCAAGATCCAGGATATCTGCTCAGAGCCATCCCCCTCAGTTTCAGCCGCACAAGGTTTTAATCCAAATCCAGAGCTGGAAACAGGAAGGAGACTCGCTGCACTAAATGATCCTACCACTACTCCAGAAGAGGAGCAGCAGCAGCAGCACGCCCACACTTTGCCTGGGCCTTCAAACCCCTCCTTTACAACAAACTGATAGTTGACACCTATGATGATTCCATATCAACAAGCATGGGGGACATTCTTAGTTCAGATTCCCAGGGGTATCTGGCCAATGGTGGGAGACACCATTGAATGGGGACACAGAGCACACCAGACATGCATGATTAGAGGGTATGGGACTACCCTCCCCACAAAGCCCTGCTAGTTTTGCAGTAATACCCCACTTGTGTGAATTCAAAGATGATCACTCAAAGAACCACAGTTTCCAGGTAGCAGCCTGTCCTTATAATAGAACTATGAATAAACATCAATAAATAAGACAGCCCTTACACGTACTCTTTGCATGTCATAAAAGTGGTCTTTAGTTCTGCCTACGTTTGTCATCTTCAGTTACAAATGTGTTGCTAATCACATTTACTTCCATACATTATCCTGGTCCCTAAACAGTTTAGTCTGTTCCTGATGTATTAATCCTCCCATGATATTCATACGTCTTTGAGAAGGATGCAGGATGGATGTGCTTCTGATAAAGATGCTATAAATGACTTGACCCAAAAGCATCAAAGGGCTCCTATTGTGTGAAACTGGGATCTAATTTCTCAGTATTGTGGCGTATTCCTGAACCAATCCAACCTGGAAAGTAAAAAAGGAGATGATTACAATTGCAGTGTACTTTCTGTATTTTGCAAATCAGTGTTCTTACTAACAACTAGGCACTCCCTCACACTCCTTTTCCAGTATGTCCTACCAGTAAATCTGGTTGCGGATGCAGACGTTAAGAAAGGGATGATAAATCTTTGGCCCTCCAAGAACTATTGGGTGGCAACTCCATGATGGTTCACCATTGGCTATGCTGGCTAGGGCTGTGTCAGGTTATTAGGCTTCCCTGTCATGGAAAATACTAATATGCTGAATATGTATTAGGTGCAAACTGCTCTAATGTATGCAACCATTATTAAAGGGCTACTATGTATCCAGACTGCTAATTGCTATTACATTGTATCCAAGGGCCACTTGTTGTTGCATTGTGTTTGATGGTAGCAGAGAGCAAGAACAGACTGGAAAGCGAAAGTTAAGACGAATGGTGTTCAGATTTTATGAGAGTGGAATGGTGTGGAGATAGAGATAGAGAAGTATGTGTCTGGGAAAGTCTAGAGATGACAGATTCATGGAGGAATGTATGACTTTGGCCAATGAATGCTTTATGCACTCAAATTTGTATTGATAACCTGTAAAAGATATCTGCTGTATGTACTCTTCAGTTTCAGCAGCTTTTGTAGAAGTATGCTATGTTACTCATGCTCACCCATGAAATAAACTGCTGTCAACTTCAGACTGAAGCCATTTCCGCACTAGACTGTTATAGCGCTGTGATTCCACTTTCAACATCCTGTGGAATCCTGGGGTTTGCAGTTTCAGGAGGGGCCGAAACTGCAAACCCCAGGATTCCATAGGATGTTGAAAGTGGAATCACAGCGCTATAACAGTCTAGTGCGGAAATGGCCTGAGTTTTATGGGGACGATTTATCTAGCACATTACAGGCTGGTGGGAGCTGCTGTCCAGCATTTGCAGGAACACCATCCCCTGCCTTATGTGAGAAACACTGATCAGTCTCAGTAGCCCTATACATATTTTTACCTGAAACAGAAGGAGGCTGCATCGCAGAGGGAACTTGGCCATGTGTGGAAGCCCCAGTTTTCCCCATATGCCTGGAAATTGTATAGAGCAGTGCTACTAAAGTGGTGGTCTATGGATACATGCCAGTCCATGAGACATTGGCTACTGGTCCTTGGCGCATTTTCTAGGAAAAAAACAGTTGTAGCCAGTGGGTACAAATATTGTGCTGGCACATTAGGGGAAAAGTTGCCAGTCCCTCACATCAAATAGTTTTGAGATACAGTGGTACAGCTCCAGTGTTTCAGATGTGGGTCGCCTCCAGTACCATACTGTAACTGCCAGAGACTGAGCCTGTGGCATTCTGTGTGCAAACTGAGTCCTCTGCTACTGAGTGATATCTCCTTCCAAAACGGAGGGGGAGTCTATATGAAGCTCTTCATATAACAGCATAACCTTAGTCATTCTAGAACTTTGCACTTCAGCTATTTCACCTTCCAGATATTTTCCAGTTTTGTCCCAACTTTAAAGGCTGACCTAGTTAAAATATCATCTGTCTTGCTGGAACCTCTGGAGATCTGCTTCCATTAAGTTTAGGGTGTAGCTAGCACTAAGATCAGACTCCATGTATTATATTTTCTTGCATTTACTGTAAAGCCACCTGAAGCAGTGGTTGTTGCCACATCTCGAGACAATGAGAATCCATGATTGTAACAACTTTCCTGTCCTCTTTCTGCAGGATGGCTACTTTTCTCACCGGCCAAAGGAGAAAATGCGAACCGATAGCAATAATGAAAACTCCGTTCCCAAGGACTTCGAAAACATTGATAATAGCAACTTTGCTCCCAGGACACAGAAGCAAAAACACCAGCCGGAACTGGTGAAGAAACCCATGAGCAATCAGAAGGAGCACTTGAGAAGAAAACTGGAGCAGGAGGAAAAGGTAAAGGAGAACTCGCTCCTTGGGAAGAATTCCAATGAGGCGCTGCAGGATGGCAACTCAAAGAATGACAACCACGGCAGCCACTGGAAGGATAGCCACCGACCTGCCCAGCAGCATCATTGGAAGAAGGGTGGAAATGGCTCCCCTGAGCTTGGGTATGAACAAATGCCCAAATGTGAGATCTCAGGCAAGGAGGCACTATCTGCTCTGTCCAGAGCCAAGTCCAAGCAGTGTCGGCAAGAGATTGCAGAGACATACTGTGAGCATAAGCAAGCGAAACTTATGCCAGAGCAAGTGACTCGTTTCTGTCCACTAGAAGGTAAGTTGGGCAAATGAGGGCAAATGTAGACATTGCTATTTAGGACATTTTATACTTGGTCTGTTGCCTGCTGAGAGAGGCCTGGGGTGGGAATCTGGTGCCATTCCACCTCAGATATTGATAAACAGCCACCTCTGTCATCCTTCACCATTGGCCAGACTGGCAGAGCCTGATTGGGATGAATGTCCCATGACTTGTGAAAGTCTGGTCGCCCTCCAGCCCTGTCTTAGTCAATTTAGTATATACATTTTAATTGTTCAGTTTCATTGATTAAATTTGTGTTCAAGGAGAGAGGAGAATGGTAGTTCTAAGTATGAGAAAAGGAAATGTTATTTTCTTTGGGCCCACACCAAAGCATAAAATTCATTGTGCAAGCTTTTGAAGCTTCTCTGGCTTCTTCATCAGGCCAAAATGTTAAAAATCACAAAGGTGGAGAAGAATGATGATGTTAGAATGCACTTAACTCTTTGAAGTTTTCTACCTGCAACAGAGTCGTCACATGGTCAAAAAGGGGATGGCCTCTGCTTGCATCGAGATCCCTCAGTACAATCTTAACGACAACAGAGGAACATCTCAGACAAAATATAGGACTGTGACTCTAACATTGTCACCTTTCTTCTGTTGTATGACTTTTAATATCTTAACCTGATGGAGAAACCAGTGCTTTGCAAGTTTGCATGCTATATTTTTAGACTCAAGAGTTGACCTGCTAAACATATCATTGTTTTGTGTATTTTGGATTTTGTTGTCTTTTGCTGCATGGCCAACACAGCTACCCCAGAAAATGTTATTTTCCTTCTAGTCTTTTTTCTCTTTCTTTTTTATTTTTCATTTTGAAGATTCCTGTGTTTATCAAAAGGTATTACCATAAAAGAGAGCTCTTATTGTCTAGCATGCAGGCTGGCTTTTCTCAGCTGCAGTTTTATTTGTATTGAAAATGCAATAGCTTTTTAAAAAATCTACCTAGTTAATCAGGAGCACCTGAAATGCATTTAATCAATCTGACCAGTTCTGTAATTAATTAATTAATGCCTTAACTTTCTCCCAGCATAGCACACAAGGAGGCTAATTCACTAAACATGCCATTCTGGCTTGCAACCTGCTGCTTGTTAAACACTTGTAGATTTTAAAGTGCCCACTTCTGAAAGCCAACTCAAAAATAAGCTTTAGAGGAATCACTGGGGACTACCAACCAATTTCCAGGGTCTCTGGTCCAAAATGAGGAAGGATCAGATTGCCTTAGAAGGAATTTGATTGACCAAACATTGGGACTGAGAATGTGACCTTTCATGAGTTGGAAGTTGAAGTAAGAAATGCTAGCACAGTTCCAGAAGTAGAAAGACCTCAACATCTTTTGGGGAGAGGAGGGGTTGGATATCCTGGGTGTTATGGTAGCCTTCTAAGACCCAGGAGCCCCAGCAAGCAGGACCAGTAGTAAGGGATTATGGGGGTTTTAGTCCAAAACAACTGAAGGACAAAAGGTTTCCCCACTATAGTCTGCAAAAAAAAAGTTTATGTGGGGCTGGAGCATGGATTATTGGGGCTGGATATGAAGAACTGCTACTTGCATATTTGGCTGTATAGCAGTATATGTTACTTTTCCAACTGGAATTAAGTTGCCACAAGACTGGCCATGAAACACGAGATTGCAGTTGTCATTGTGTGGCTTCAAGTCGTTTCCAACTTATGGTGATCCTAAGGCAAACGTGTCACAGAGTTTTCTGGGCTGAGAATGTGTGATATGCCCAAGGTCATCCAGTGAGTTTCCATGGCCAAGTGGGAAATCAAACCCTGTTCTCCAGGGTCATAGTCCAACCGTTTATGTCTAAAAGACATTGTTCTAGGGACAGTGGGATCTTGGCTGGGGACACTGGCCAGAAGATGGCCTGAAAGTGCTAGGTAGCAAGCAATCCTGTGGAAATGAAGCCCAGTGACCAGAGTGTTGTAGTAGTTCAAAGGCCAGGAGGGGTAAAGTTGAAATCCCCATTCAGCAAGGAAAGTGACCTTGGATCAGTTGCTCACTTACTCATGATCACTGTCTTTCCCAATCTGACCATTCTCAGAGGACTCTTGTACTTTCTCAAGTTCTTCAAAAGTTTCTCAGGCTCTTCAAAAGAGTTGGTGACCATCCAGAAAGGCTTTTCAAAGAGGGATTGCCAGTTTTTACATATTCAAATCAGGCACCCATAACAGAATGATTTTCATAGGGTGACCAAAAAAAAAATAAGTGAATGGGTGGACATCACCCTCAGAAAAAGGCCTTGGAGGTAGTTTTCAACATTGCACATGTCTCCTCAGTGTTGTGTTTTGCTACCCTGTTACTCTCAAGAAAACACATAGATATTTCCATTGCATTTAATGAGTCACAGGATGCTTCGTTTACAACAGTTGCTGGAGTAAACCATTTTCCACACACACTGGGGTATATAGGGGTACACACTTTACTCACACACAATGCCCATTGGCACATTCTCCAGGTTTACGCCTCTTCCAAATTCCTAGCTTTTCCCAAGGCACTAACTTCACATATTTTGGCCCCAAAGCATTTCCACCTCTTCTGTGTCATCTGTATTTCAGTTTCTCTGAGTATCTCACTTGACATTGTGCAGGTACCTTTAGGCCATTCTTTTCCCCCTCCAGTCTCTTTGATCCCTGTTCACTAGGTTGAGTTCCTAGGCCCTTTCTTTTGATATGCCACCCAATGTTAACTGCAGTCCTAACCCTGGTAATCTAAAGCCCATACATAGTAAATCACTTGTTGATTGCTATCACTTCTAAGTGAACAAAGCCTTACCTGGCCAGTCTGGGTAAATACTCATAAACAATGTTCAACCTTGACCATTTGGTTGCTTGTAACACATTATGTCCATACAAACCTTATGTTACATCAATAGCATACTCCATGTAATTGTGGATTAGCTGTTCCATTCCACTGGCATGGAGCACACCAGACATGACAATAGCTTGGCTGCTGTTGGGAAAACAGTTACTGCTTTGAAAACAATTTGGAGCGGACATGCTAAATGCCAAAAGGAAGGCAAGGGTTTGTCTAGCAAGCAAATATTGTTAGAAGAAATTGGTTTTTGACAGGTAACAAGCTGTAAGGGCTCCAGTAACAAGAACCTTGAAAATTATGGCAGTATGACTGCCTTTCATTTAAACTGTGTTGTTGGTTGTCTGCCTTCAAGTCATTTCCAGCTTCTGGCAACCCTAAAGCAAACTTATCATGGGGTTTTCTGGGGCTGAGAGTGTGTGATGTGCCCAAGGTCACTCAGTCGGTTTCTGTGGCCAAGAGAGAATCAAATCTGGTCTCCAAAGTTTTAGTCCAATGCTCTGCTCTGGCTCTCTTTCATTTAAATATCCCATGGAGCTATTTCAAGCCTGTTCCATACTTAATGGCTATTTCAAGCTTATTCCATACCTACTAGCCAACTTATTCCCTATAATTTCATGTGTGTAATGTCCTATAAGATTATGTACACATAGCCATATCCCTTCATCATAGGCCACCCACATTAGTATTGATTTTGGAAGGAAAAAATTATTGTGGTCAAAGAATGGGCAGTCAAGGCAAGTAGCACCCCCACTCGCTCACAGCTCAGACATAGAGAGTGGAGGCAAACCAGGAACAGCTGGTATGTACTGGTTGCCAGGCCCTTACTTGATTGGATCTGGTCTGACTAATGAATTGCAGTACATGAGTCAAGCTAAAGATGAGTCAGTGGTGTCATGCGGCAGCCAAAGAATCCATTCCAGTTCTAGGCTGCTTTAACTGAAGCGTAGAGTCCAGATCAAGGAAAGTAATGGTACCACTTTTTGTGCTTTATTTAGACAATGTCTAGTTCTAGACATCACAGTTCAGGAAGGGTATTGATAGAAGAGGGCGGCCAAGATGGGACAATGTCAGGTAACCAGGACCAGTGAGGAGCAGTTGAGAAAGCTGGGTAGGTTTTGTCTAGAGACAATAAAATGAGGAATAATATATTCAGATATTTTAAGGGATGCCAAATGAAAGGGGAGCAAAGTTGTTTTATGCTACTTCAGAGTGTAAAACTCAAACCCGGAGATTTTGGTCCTTTCCGCACTACACTGTTATAGTGCTGTTATTCCACTTTCAGCATCCTGTGGAATTTTGGGGGTTGTCATTTCTTGAGGCCCAAGAGCTCTCTGGCTGAGAATTCTAAATGCCCCTCCCTAAACTGCAAACCCCAGGATTCCATAGGATGTTTGAAATGGAATAGAAGCATTGTAACAACGTAGTGTGGAAAGGCCCTTTGACTTAACATTAGCAGGGACTTCTGGTAAGTAAGAGGTGTTTTGACAGTGGAAGAGAGTGCTTCAGCGGGTGGTAGTTTTTAAACAGAGGTGGGGTTGGGTAACCATGTGTCAGTGATATTTTGGCGTGGATTTCTCCATTAGCAAGAGCAAGACTAGATGACCATTGGAATCCTTTGCAATGCTTCAGTTCTGTGATTCTCTGACTACCTTCTCTGGCCATAACGGAGGGTGCTGTAGCACAGCAGACATAAGGCCAACAAGTCCTAAAGTGCCTGGACTTAAATCCTCCAGCTGAAATTTGAGGCATTTCACATTTTCCGTTATTTGTTCCTCAGTTTCAGAGAAGTAGCTGTGTTAGTCTGGTTCAGTACACAAAAGGACCTTGTCACACCTTTGAGACTGACTGAGAGAAAGACGTTTGTGTTGTCTGGGTTCACGGCGCTCACGTTGAGGGTCACAGAGTCCTGTACTAGTAAAGAAGGTTTCTTTTCTTCCTTTTTATACTGAGAGGAGAAATGCATCCCTTGAATGTTTTGCCTGTTCTTGAAAACTTCGTTCTCTCAGTTTGTCTCAAAGGTGTGACAAGATCCCCTGGTGTATTCCTTGCTCTGTTAACTGAAATTTGTGATCCATTCTGCTTGGACTGCTATAGACACTATTGATCCTTTTTGCTACTGATCATAGCACTGCTAGGAAGGGCTCCTTTCTTTGGAACACATAAATGTAGATATCTAGCACATCAGGGAAACAACTAGACTACTCTCCTTCCTAATATGCTACTAATATTACCTAATATGCATCAGGTAAAAAGTGATGACACAAGGGTTGTATTCTGCCGGTGATATTTAAATGTACAGTAGTCTTATCTAGTATACAAATGTCAAAGTTTGTCGGTTTGTTTGTTTGTCTGGGTCAGGCAAGCAAAGATCTCATAGGATTGGCTGTCAGGTGAGAAGACCTCATATGATTGGCTGCCTGTGAAGATTCTTTGGAATCTTGGGATTTGCAGTTTAGGGAGAGGCCTTTAGAATTCTCAGCCGGAAACCTCTTAGGCCTAGCTGGTTGCTGTGGATACAAGGCCTAGCAGCAAGGAGGAGGGCAGTGTATTACCTCAGGAACCCAACCTCTGTACATTAATAACTCTGAATACAGATATCCAATCTGGAGAATATGGGGAAAAGCAGTCAACTGTCTTGAATAGGCCGGCCACTTACTATGGAGATGAGGCCTAGCAGAAAGGAAGAGGCCAGTGTATTTCCCTCTGGAACCCAACATAATGTATGTTAATAATATAACATAATGGATTGGGGAATATGGGGAAAAGTTACAGGTACTGGACAAGACAGTTTGGGGAATAACAGACACAGGATCTCAGATCTTTCTAATAAGCATTACCTATGAGAAAATAAAATCTCGGGCAACACTGGGTATATATGCTAGTACCATGTAAACCAGTCCTCCCTCATCCCAGCACCATATCACCCCTACTTAGCATCGTCCAGATGTGTGGGGACTGTAGGATAATTCTGGCATTCTCTCCCCTCGCCTTGTTCTAGGGCAAGTGGGACTCAGCTAGCATAGAGTTTCTTTTTTCCTTTACATGTCAAAGCCTTCTGCCTTCTCACCTAAAGCCGCACTCTTGCTCTTTGTCTTATTTAAATGCATGGCTATGGTATCTGGGTGACCAGGCCATGTGATCCAGGATAGACCCTGGGGTTATTGGGCTTACATAAAAGACCACACTTCTCAGACCTCTCTCTCTTTGCTCTTTTTGTTTCTACCTCCTCTGACCAAGAAGATGATGAGTTAGGAATGAAACTACTATCTTACCTAATCTTTTTTTGTTAGCTAGTTAGGATCTAGGCTCTCCAGTGCGTATGTGATTGCAAAATTCATTAGTAAGCCTTTCATAAGTTTGTAACCTGAAACTACCTGCTTTGTTTTGCTTTCTCAGTCAGTCTCAATTCAGGGAAGCCACACGGAGGTTTTAGCTTTCACAGAATTTCCCCCAAAGGGCTAACACCCTGGGAAACTCTAACTCCCAACAGATTTCCCATTACCTGCATCCAAGATAGCCAGTGCTTACTGGGGATTACTTGAGGTTGTAACCTTACACATGTGGAGGGCATCAAGCTGGGGAAGGCTGTTGCAAACAAAAACAAAAAATCCCACAGCAATGTGTATATTAGATAATTTTAAAAGAAAAAGACAGTTCCATCTGTATTCATAGCTAGAAACTGAAATATTATAGTGCACCGTTAAATTGTTATTGAACTAGCTCAGAATTAATGATAAGCATATCTTTAAAATTCAGAAGTTCATATACAAATGATTTCATATGTAAAATAAATTTAAATCATTTCAATTTATATTCCAGCAATGCTTAGTCCTGTACTGTATCTGACATAGTTCCTTAAAACAGAAAATAATTATCCAGAAGAGAACATAAAATGTGTTTCTTCCAATTAAATTGAACGAAGCCTGTAAGAATACTGTACTAAATACTCCACCAACATTTTAACATATCTGGAAGTTAAGCTTGCAACAGCAATTATTTCTGGCCTCTTGAATGCCCTTCTAGAGTTGTTTATTGCTGTGATCATGGAAGCACATGACTACAATTCTTAATAAGCTCTAAAACAATGTAACTGTTATTTAAAACTCCCTATCGGGAAGACTTGGCAGTCGGCTACTAAGGTACTCCTTCAGCCTGAAAAGAAAGACAAGAAAAAATACTACTTGAGGCACTAGGCAATGCCGGATCTGCCTGAAATGGCTGCTTATGTATCTATTAGGAATTCATCCTCCAGGCTTCTTGTGGACTGTCGTCTGAACTCCAGGACTTCTGGGGAAGCAGAGCCTTAAGATGGGTCTCTGGTTTATAGATACAAAGGCTGACCAGATTGTAAACATGCCCCAGGGGAGAAAAGTTGTTTGTTTGGCCACCAGCTTTACTAGAGCACCAGCACCGTGGTCCTGTGATGAAATTAGGCTCCTGCTGAATGATAGCTCCAGTGCCTATTGGCACCTCTGGTGAAAACCCTAGTTATGGGTCCCATTGCAATGCCCGCCTGTCTGGTCTTTCAGGTGTTCTGGACAGTGTTCTGGAATTCCCAGAAACCCTAGCTGACTTGGCCAACAGTCAGGAATTCTGGGCTCAGAAGTCTAAAACATCTGGATGACCAAAGTTTGGGAACCACTGGTTTGGATAATCCTTTCCAAAACTGGTGCCGGCTGGTGGCATTGATGAATCTGCTTGGGGTTTCAGTGTGAACTTCAGAGGAGATATTCATGGTGCTGAATGCCATCTCCCCAAATAGGTTCAGCCCCTATAATCTCCTTTTCTCTCTTTTAAAGTTCACACTTTAAAACCCAGAGTGGAGTCACCTCCTCACTAACATGAGAGCTGCCACTGACTGGAACATTTTGTTTTGGAACACCCTCCACCCTGGGAAGCCATTCTTTGGAGCAATCGACTGCTTGGAGCGAGTTCTCTTCTCCTTCTGTTCCAGCCAACAATAACATCACCTCCCTCCATGTGCAACCACACAACATAACACACTGTTGCATGTGTGCAGTGTGCATCAACAAGATTCTTACAGACTCCTTGATAAGCAAGTTTAAATAATAAGCTCTGAGAAACAGTCTGCAAGGAGGGGGCAGGAGGAGAGCTCCAAGGCACACAAGGGCTGATCTGGCTCTACCGTTAGGCAGAGTGGGACAGTTGCCTGAGACGGCAGATGATGGGAAGCAGCAGCAAGCTGTTGAAGGAGAAAATTGTGTGCTTTGTGGTTTGTGTGTTTGGAGCAGAGTTTGGAAACAAGTTATTAAAATGATTTCATTACCTCAGTCTGTTTGTGTTTTTTAAATCAACAATGATATTAATCATTGTTATTGAAATGGTTAAGTGACAACATTAAAAGGCTGCTAGAGATTAATACTGCATGTTATTTAATTCATTAATGGAGGCATTTTTGGTCCTTTTAGTAACTTTATTTTATTTTATTTTATTATATCCTGAGTATTTCCCAGTTTGGGATTCAAAGAGGCTTACAACTGATTAAAAAAAGACAGTTGGTTTTTAATTGTTTTTTTTATTCAAAATTAACTTGTTACTGGTGAATTATTAATGATTAATGCAACAAAAGAAAGAATTAATTTCCCAAAAACATCACAGGAACAAATTAACTTTAGCACTGACCTTTCCAGGCTGCGTCTCTGCTGCCTTAACCAGCTTGCTGTCTTTACATGTGGTAGAAGGCAAGATCCCAGCATACCTGAACTAAGACTTATCTGCCAATCCAGTTGGCTTTTGTCCATGGGATGGGAAGAATGTTCTTTGCCTCAGGCAGCAAAACATCGTGGGCTGAGGGAGAGGAAGGGAGGGCGATCAGGGAATCTCTTTTCAATGAAGTCAGTAAACTCAAGCCTTGGTGATGGAGAGAGACCAAAAGGAACTCTCAGCTGTTTATTCATCCGATCCTCAGGAGGGAATTCTGTGAAATCTTGGGGTTTGTACTTGAAGCACTAGAGCTCTCTGGCCAAACATTGAAAATCCCTCTCTCTAAACTCCAGATCCCAGGATTCTATAGGATGAAACTATGACATTTAAAGTGGAATCATAGCATTATATCTATGTAATGTGAAAGGACCCCTACCCCGGGATTGGGACATGGGAGATTCAGGTTCAGGTCCCTCCCTGAGCTATGAAACTCACCAGGTGACCCTGGAGGCCAGTTACACTCTCTCTGAGCAGGAATGCTATCTCAAAGATCAATTGGGAGGAGCAAATGGGGGAAAAAAGCCGTATGGAGATTCTTGAAGTCATTGAAACAAATGAAAAAATAAAGCTGTTAAATACTATACTGCTATAGTGCTATTATTCCACTTTCAACATCCTGTGGAATTCTGGGGTTTGTAGTTTACCGAGGACAAAGAGCTCTCTGGCTGAGAATTCTAAATGCCCTTCCCCAAACTGCAAACCCCAGGATTCCATAGGAGGTTGAATAATAGCACTATAACAGTGTAGTGCAGAAATGGCCTAACTATCAAATAAATAAAGAAAAGGAAGCCAAACATCTCACCATTTGGATAAGTGGGGAGAAACTGGGTTCCAGCTACTTCCATTTAGTGCCGCAATGTACTCTGAGCTCCCCACCCACCATCATTAGGCATAATGAACTAACTGTTCCTGCTGAACTCCCTAACCTGTCCCCTCTGTTGCTGCAGCTGATTCTTTGCCTCCTGCACTAGCTTATTGCCTTCTGCTATAGTAAGGACCCCTTTCCCATTGCCGGTGGTGAAGTCCTTTGCCAGTCCAGTTGTCTTCCATGTGTGATAGAACGTTTAGGACAGTCACTGGTTCTGGTTATGTTTCGTATTGCGTCCCCTTTTCTTTGGCACACCAAGGGACTTGCATGCTTCTCCATTTTGCTCCATCTCTGAGGATAAATGATAGTCCAGAAAACCAACTAGGGTGTAATATTTAAAATTTACTCCTGCTCTCATGCTGATAGCAAATTAACTTTGCTAAGCTCCATCATATGTCCTCAGCAGGCACATGTGTAATTAAAGGGAACACACATCGGGTTCACAGTAGCACTGAAATCTGCCTGCTGTAAAAGGTCCGTATGTTCCTGTGGGATTGCATGCTGGTTATTATGGTTTCACTAAATACTTGTAAATTGTTTTTTTTTTTTAAAGCAATCTGATTTGGTTAACCTTTCCTTTACCGTGATGGGTTTGTTCTTTTGAATGCACTTGCCATAAAAACAGTCAGTGATAGAATCAACACAGTTAGTTTGATGTGAGTGATCATTTCATTTCAGCTCTCAGGCACCACCAGTTCAGAAAGGCAAGAAAACACTGTTGAAAATATGTCATATTAATGAGTGGTTATTTGGTGCAGAGCAAATCACATTGAAGCATGGCATTTGAGATATGATTTCCTATGAGCCTTAATTGGATTAGCAGGATCACATTAAAGATATATCGACTATGCAATGTTTAGAGGATTATTCGAGTGTGTGTGTGTGTGTGTGTGTGTGTCTGTATGCACATCTGTTCTTTTTTTGTATCATCTTCACTAATCCTGTTGATTGAGAACCGCTATAGAACAGACTGCAGTCAGGCGAGCTGCATACAAGGACAGCTCCCATCTGCTACTGAAGCAGCTTGCTTTCTGACATGACACTGGACCACATTTCATGGCAATGGCAAATGCACAGTGCTGGCTTTGCAGCTTTCCCGGCAAGACTTGCCTTGCTGCTGAGCCCCACTTTTTGCTTAGCTTTATACCAAGTGTGTGGGATTGTCGCCTGTTATCGGGCACAACCAAGGCAGCTTTTCAGTCATGTAATCATTAGGAAACCCCGCTTAGCTATCAGAACATTTTGGATATGCAATAAGCTGCCTAAAGATATCAGAAGCCTCTTCCCTGGAAGGTTTTTACATTTCTGGGATGCTTTCAGGGAGATGTCACCAAAGCAAAGAGGGTTTCATTAGGGTCTTATTTAGGTGTGATGTAAGAATGTAGGAGCAGTTCTGAATGGAATTCTGTGTTTAACCCAGCAATGGAGGAGGGGAACAGTGGCATGGGTAGAAATAGGGAGCTTAACCCTTTCTGCAGAAGTGATATTCCTGCTTGGAACTGCATGGCAGACGCAAGATCTCTCTAAAGGTGAACATTTTCTGAGGCTGTTCACTTGTTTGTCTCCCTCTTTGACTTGTCTGAGAGGAAATATTTAATTAAAACATTGCATCCTTCATTCTAGAACAGGGATAGCTAATTCTGAGAGATGATGAGAACTGAAATCCACTCTGATCTCAAATATATGGCCTCCACAGTGGATGATCGCTACCCATCTCTGCTTTTAGATGTTAAATCCAAAGATGAGTACCATAGCAAGTGAATGGTCATAGCTCAGGAGTGGAGTGCACACAGAATGTCCCAGGTAAGCAGAAAAAACTGGGCCCACTGCACAGACAGGCTGATCTAGTATGAGGTAGTTGCAAGTCCTCCATCCAAATTTTCTGCTGTGGAATAACTGCGAGCAGTTGGATGTGGCTGGAACATCACCTTTGGTAACTTTTCCTCCGATAGTAGGAGTGATAGTTGTTGTTGTGTGCCTTCAAGTCATTTCCAATTTATCACGACCCGAAGGTGAACCTATCATGGGATTTTCTGGGGCTGAGAGTATATGAGGCACCCGAGGTCAAACAGTGGGTTTCCATGGCTAAGCAGGGAATCGAACCCTGGTCTCCAGAGTCATAGTCCAACACTACACCACACCAACTCTTTTCCTTTAAATAGCAGTAGACTCTCACCTAGTCTGTGTAGGGTTAATATCCAGCAAAAACATTTTTATCACGAGTCTTGAGCTGTAGAGATTTGATGCATATTAGCCAAGGTAGAAATGTGTGCAAGTGTGTTTTGCTTTTGCTTTTTTTTTGGTATTCATTTGTTATTGTAACTCTCTCTCATACACACACACACACCCTATGAGTAATCTTCTAAAGCCTGCCAAAAGCACCAGTGTTAATTGCTTATGCTTGAATGTATTTGCTGTTGGAAATGTCACACCATAAATTATATTTCATTTCTCCATCTGACAAGTAATATACCCAAAGTAAATTGGTCCTGTTTCCACTCTTCTCCCGCTGCTTTGACGTAAAATTTATTTGTGGTATCACTCAGTTGATATCCATGGTAGTGTGGATGCTTCATTTTTTTCTCCTTTTTTGAATTACAAAAACTAATCAACATTAAAATAGGTAATACATTATTAATAACAAGGCCAACAAAAGATTATAAGTGTAATTAGCACAAACAGTTCAAGCGGGATGGTTCAATATAATGGAATTTCTCAGCAATTAAAATTGTACCTAGGTGGCCACTTCAAGAAATGGAAATAAATAGATCAATGGTTTTGCCAGAGGTGTGATGAGGGAGAAGGTGCAGGAGGAAATAAATACAATGATAGAAGAGCTAAGATTTGCATTAAGCTGATATTTTAAAATAATGCAACAGATGGTGCTATTAAACATTTTGACCTTGGTTTTCTGTCTAACTTTGTGCTTTGTGAGAGGCAAACCACAGTGCAACACATCAGTCAGAATCCCAGGGGTGTGTAACCACTCCTGTGGCACTACTGAGCAATGGAACCTAGTCCCTGAGCTGTGTTGTGCGATGTTGCTATTCTGCCTGAGGTTTGCATAGTGCTCTCTGTGTGCAGATATTTATGCCACCATGAGGGAGGTGTTGGATTGCAGCCTTAGAGTCTCTGGGAGGCAGCAAAGCACAATTAAACCAAAGAGAAGAAGGTGCCTGAGAAGATGAGAAAGGGGACTTCCTGTCACCCACCTTTGACTTTTCTTTCCCTTGATAAGCTGCCTGGCTTTCTTTTTCTCTCTATAAGGGCCTATAACACTAGATCGTTTCGGCAATATTTTCCACTTTAAAAGCCATGGCAACGTTCTGTGGAATTCTGGGGTTTGTAATTTAGTGAGGCCCAAGAGCTCTCTGGATGAGAATTCTAAATGCCCCCCCACACACACACACACACTGCAAATCCTAGGATTCCATGTGATGTTGCCATGGTACTTAAAGTGGAATAATAGCACTATAACAGTGTAGTATGGCAGGGCCCTGAGCCTCTGTCTGCTAAGGCTCTCCTCAGGTAGGTTTGCAAGACTGAAAGGTGGGGGGCAGTTCTGTCCCTTTAATGGTTACATGGAGAAGATAATTTGAGTGGGTTGTATGTCAGACAGACAGCTGGCTTTTTTGCAGCCCTGGAGGGGAGAGGAGCCCTCTCCAGTCTTCACTCGGATAATTCTACTTTCCTGGGTGGGTGTCTCCTCCCTCCTCTGGTAGCCAGGAAGAGCCTTGGACAGGCTCTTTCACAAGTCCTGGATGACAGCCCTTTGTTCCCTTGTGCCTCCAATCCAAAGGAAAAGCCTGGAACATCAGCTCTTCTGTCTCACAGCTTCTGCCTCCCAGGTCTTCTCCTTCAATAACTTTTCATTGGCCTCTTGGCTCCTGTGTCCTTCTGCAGAGGCTTTAGTTGAGGCCAACACCTTGCTCTCCTCCACCCCTGAGGCCAAGGAATGGGGAAAACACAAGGTGGCACATCTGGTGAATCCTGCTTTTCCCCACCAGGATAGAAATATGTAAGTTAATAAGTAGATTCAGCATATTGGTTAGCTCATTTAAAATTGGGATAAAAACTCAGAGCATCTTCACAGCATCACTGATGTGGAACACCTAGCTACCACTAATCAAGATGCATTGCATACTCTTTGTTCCTCCTAAATAGTTGCTTCCGTCCCACAGCATATACTACTTGAGGCAGTCCCCTCAGCCTGTCCTAATGAAATTCCAAATGGGAAACTACCAGGAAAACTTTTTCTACACACAGACCGTAAACTCCCACACTTTGATATGATTTGATTGGCAAAATATGATTTAATTGGCAAAGTATATTAATTGGCATAAATATAGAATATACCCTGCTATGGCTGAATGGTCATGCCAGATAAGAGGAAAAGGCTGGCCAAACACGTGCATTGTGAATTAAATCAGAAGAGACCTCCAGGCAGAGCCAGGTCATAGTCAGGAAATCACCAGGAAACTCCAGTGATAATAGGCTTGCAGTTAGCCTTAACAACTCAACCTATTAGACCAGTGGTTCTCAACCTGTGGGTCCCCAGATGTTTTGGACTTCAGCTCCCAGAAGCCCCAGCCACTATGGTCAATGCTCAGGGCTTCTGGGAGCTGAAGTCTCGAAACATCTGGGAACCCACAGGTTGAGAACCACTGTATTAGACAGTAGCGTCTAGAAGATTCCCACAAGATGACTGATTGCCTTCACTCCTTTCTCTCTGACCAAGCAAGCTTCCCTTTTGTACACACATCTGTCCGACAAGTACCGAGCAATCAGGACAGCCATTAGCCCTTTGTCACCTAATGCCATTAGCATTAGCCCATTCCAGACTTCATTGTCCACTCTGCGAACTCCATTGTTTACTCATCTGGAGAGCCATTAACACCCATGCCCTTCAGACAGAAACAGAATATTTAAACCCCAAGTTTTAGCTAGTCAATTCATAGTACACCAATTGCTGGTCACCACTCTGCTGCTCCAATTCCTGTTTGTGTAACTGTTCTTCGACTTAGACATTGGCCTTTTCCATATTTTACTTTTGAAAAGGGGCGGCACATCCTCCAGTGAGGATGTTTACACTTGGGGGCAAACTGGGTCTGGACTACTTAATGTTTGTCCGGACTTCAGCCCACTCCAGAATGCCCAGAACTGGTGGTTCCCCGTGCTATTGAAAGACCGATTAAAAGAGGACTTTCAATATCCCGGCATGCCCCAGTCTGTCACTGCGCTAAGTGTAGATGTGCAGGCTCGCGCCAGCGCGAGGCTGCAGATCTTCCAGGGGCGGGCTTCTGGCTGGCGAGCTTCTCCGGTTGGTGGAGAGCCTCCGCCAATCGGAAGCTTCCATTTTCGTCTCGGGAGAGTGTGTAGTGTGAGCGTGTGCTGCTCCAGGGTGTCGTGGATCGTCGGGGGGGAGCATGCCAGTCCAGTGAGTAATGGACTGCACCGTTTCCCCCACAAAGTGCGGAAAAGCCCTTTGTTTAAGCCACACTGCTTTCTTCACTGCTCTTCTCTATTGGTAAATATCACTCACTTTGCCCTAAAATCACACCATCTTAAATTTGCCTCTCCTTTTCTTTCAGTAAGCCTTGTGTGAGTGCATGACTGTTTGAATCTTGGTATGTTATTAATTCCCCCAATAAAACATATTAAGCTTACTTTTTTGATCTCCAGCTGGTTCTTCCCTGCAGAAGTACTGTTAAACATAGGTGTAAAAGATCTTGTAAGGATACCCTCCTCTCGCAGACTTCCTAATTTGAGCTAATAATGCCCCGCTGTTTCATGGAGATACTGGCATCACTGGTGGACCCCTGAGTCATCCACATTTGGGGGGTAACATTCAGGATTGGCTCTTCTGTAATAATGAAATCACACAGCAACCATGTGGAGATGTCAAGGCGGAATACATCATTTGCATCCAAAATTTTCCAGAATTGATCCACAGTATCTCTGGGTAGGGTTAGGAAAGATCTGGCCAGTGTAGCCAATACCAAACTTCATGGATCACTTATGGAGGTTAGTCTTATAGCTTTCTGAGTTTTCAAAGTTCACTGCAGAGGGACAATTCTTGAAAGGAAGAAACCAAACAGTATATTTATGCTACAGTGTTACAGTAGGTGTATAGTATTTGACAAGGTATTGTAAAGTTCTTTAGCAGAGAATTTTAAGTATCCCACCAAAGCCCAGAGATTCTAAACAGTGGAGCCATGGCAGTTAAAGTGGTATCAGACTAATATACATGTATAGTGTAGATACCCTCAAAATGATGGTTAGACTACACTTCTCTCTCAACCTGTCCAGTACAGCAGCCAACATTAAGCTAATTGATGAAGTACTCTGTTTCTGTAACATCTGTACTGGTGCTTTGTCCAAGATTAAATGACTCAAGCCTTCCTTCTGCACTGAGTCCATGTTAGCCAACGGCACAGACAGTGCCGAAGGCCAAACAAAAAACCCCGATCTTTATTCTGTACCAAGAGAACCTAAGTTAGGTGCCAAGAAAACCACATACAAAATCAATTAGAGAGAGAGACAAACACTTCTGTCCTCATACTTTGTACCAATGCTGAAAGGAGAGGGGTGCTTAGACCAGGAATGGGCCAAATGCTGTGGCTAATTTCATGCAGTCCCAAGCCTAATTTCAGGAATCTTCTCCAAGCAGTCAGTTTAGACTTTGGACCAAAAGCCCCTTCTTTGGCAACCCACTATGCCAGTTAGAGGAGGAGGAGGGAAGGAAAGACAGAAAGAGTGAGAGAAAAAGAAAGGAATGTTGGAAAAGAGAGAGAAGTGTGATGTTCAAAAAGAGAGCAGGAGGAAAATGGCAACAGAAAGGGGCAAGTAGTGCCAGAAAAGCATGAGAAAAGGGGGTATGAGGAAGAAAGCCATGTGGTAGAAGGGAGGAAGAAGGCTCCACCCAATTTTGGCTCTCTCCCTCTGACTTCAACCCCACCCATGCCCAACAAGCAGCCTCAGTCAATTACTGCCCCCCCTTCAGGAAATGCAGCCCTCAACAGAAAAAGGTGACCTCTCCTCAAACTATGTTCCATGATTTGCAATAATAAAAAATACTGCCCTAGTCATGCTACCCATCTGTCTCTGTCCAGGGCTCTGAAAGCAGCTGTTTTACTCCAAGTGTGGACGTTTACATTTTTGGACTGAAGGTTCCATTATATCTCTCAGTAGACTATGTTGACTAGGGCTGATGGGGCTTGCAGTCCATCAGTACCTGGAGGCCACAAGTTGCCCACTCCTACTCTACTTCATCACAAGCTATAGTTATCCTGTCTAAAGAGAAGCAGCAGTAAACTGCCACTGGATATATACCAGCATCTAGATGCAGCAGCACCAAACTTCTGCTGTCTTCAACAGGAGTCTGGAGAATGCCAGGTCTAAGGATTTGTCCTTTGGCTAAGCAGGTTTGAATTTGGCCAGTCTTGGATGGGAAACTACAGACATTCACAGAGCCTTGATCTCTGTGAGGGAAAAGGCAGGATAATAAATGTAAGAAAAGGTAAAATACTAAAGCTGAGCTCCATTTTTACAGTTCCAAGTTTGGCATCAGTTACTGGTGTTTCACAAATGCGTGCAGGCACAGAGAACAATTCTGCACTTCACCACATGAAGTCGGAGGAGCAGTTCATTCATCTAACCAGAAGCTCATCTTTCTATTATTATTTTATTTCTTATTCATTTATATCCTGCCTTTTCCCCAACCATGGGACTCAAGGTGAGTTACAAATAATTAAAACCAACATAGATTAAAACCCATAGAAAACATCAGTACATACGCATGCATGTGTGTGTGTTAAAATGATTAAACAGTCTGTAGAATTAAAATCATTGAAAATTCATTTTAAAAAATAAAAATCAACAAAACAGTACTCCATTAAAATTGCAATCAGTTGCTAAAAGCCTCACAGAATATTGAAGTTTTCCCTTGTGAGCAGAAAGAGAGCGAGGAGGAGCCATTCTAGCTTCCCTCTGAAGGGAGTTCCAAACCCTGGGAGCAGCTACCAAGCAGGTCCTCTTCCTGTTTCCCACCATCAAGCCTGAGAAAATTGTAGAACAGAGAGAAGGGCCTGTCCTGAAGATCTTAGAGCTCCAGCAGATGTAGAGATATTGTAGAGAGATATTGTCCTTCAAATAGCCTGGACTCAAGCTGCAAAGGAGTTTAGTATTCACTCAGACAGTGAATACTGAATGAATGAATGAATGAATGAATGAATGAATGAATGAATGAATGAATGAATGAACTTCGTTGGTCATGACCAGCATTTTGAATTTTGCCCAGAAACAGACCAGCTGCCAGTGGAGCTGTTGTAACTGGGGGATTATACATTCCCTGTAGCCAACCCCAGTTAACATTCTGGCTGCAACTATTTGGGCCAACTGAAATTCCTGAGCACTTTACAAAAGTAGCTCTATGTAGAGTGTGTTACAGTAATCCAGACAAGATGCAACCAAGGCATGTGTTACTGTGGCCAGATCCAAAATCTCCAGGAATAGGTGCAGCTAATGCACTAGCATTAACAATACAAATCCATTCCTGCTGTTGTGTGTTGTTCAAGTTGTTTTCAACTTATGGCAACCCTAAGGCAAACCTATCACAGGATTGTTTGGAGCTGAGAGTGTGTGACATGCCCAATGGGTTTCCTTGGCCAAGGGAGGAATCAAACCATCATCTCCATGATTGTAGTCCATTGCTCAAACCACTATACCATGCTGGCTTTCTAATGCACAGCTAGTCACTACAAAACCCACGAACTCAAGTTTTCATGGGGAGTGTGACCTCATCCAGCATAGGCTGAATCCCTATTCCCAGATCTGCCTTTCAACCGACCAGGACATCTGTGTCTTTTCTGAATTGTCCTCAGTACCTGTTCAACTTGTTCATTATAGAACTCGCAAGTCTGGGTGCCTGAATTTGCTTGTTTCCCCTTGCCCTCAAGCTGATTGATTGTATTTTTATACCTGCTTTCTCCAGTCGGCACAGGGTAGCATAAAAGTTAGTGACCATTTCTGCACTAGACTGTTACAGCACTATTTATTCCACTTTCAACATCTTATGGCATCCAGGAGTTGGCAATTTAGAGAAGGGCCGGCAAACCCAAGGATTCCATAGGATGTTGAAAATGGAATAATAGCACTGTAACAGTGTAGTGCAGAAGTAACCAGTATTGTCATGTTCATATATTTCCTTTTTTTCATCATGCATTTGGGTGTACTGTTGGTAGCAAGCTGGTAAAGATATTGTGCCATGAATGTTTCACTGGCCTAAGGGGAGGAGGTATGTTATTGATTGTCCAGGCTATTAGTGCTCCTGAAATAGAGAAAAATGAGGGATGGGTCAATAAAGATTATTCTCCAGCTCTAATTTGAGCCATTTGCCTTGATAAAACCATTTGGGTGGGGGAGTAACATCTATGAGATTTGTTATATTACATCAATATTGTTGCCTTTTCAGTTAATTTATTTCAGCTCTAGTGCTTTAGAGACCATGGTTAACTGCCCATAGTTACTTGTCCTTTGAAGGATTAGAACCTAAAAATGGATTATGGGAGATCAAAGCAGAGGAAAGTAGATTTGAATCAGGCTGCCTGAACTTCTGTCTGTGCAAAGTTGTCACAGTTTATGCGTTTGACACTAAAGGAAAAGAAAATTCTTTCAGAATTTAAGAAAGGTCTTTGGCCAGCACAACTTGGGACCACAAAGAAAGAGACCCTATCTTGGGGTAAAACTCCTGCAGAACTTTCTGGGTTCAAGGCACAGTATGTCCAGGAGTACACAGCTTTGGAGGAAATGGTGATCAGTTTTGTATGCCAACGCCACACTTACATGCTGGACCAGTCGTTTCCACTGAACCTGTCCAAACAAGGTACATGGATGTTCTGGAAAACAGTTCCACACATTTCAATAAGTCAGTTGAGTTGGGAGGAAGTCCAGAGGCTGCAAAGGAGACAGTGATCTCTTGGATAAGTAGGGTCTAAAGATAATCCATTTCCTCAAAGATGTCTTGATCCTGAAATGCCACTTGACCAAGAATGGCAAATTGAACTTGGTCAGACATTTTTCAAAATAGCAGGAACCAGAGAGAGATTCATTTATGAACAACCACCTTAGGTCTAGATGGCTTAGCTCCTTCCAAAGATGCATTTACCAATCTGTGTAACAAACTCCGTCCATTCTTCTACCGCTGCATAATCAGCCAGGAACTACAATGGCCATGTGATACTGAAGGTCTGTAGAGAAATTTTTTAAATGAATAAAAAGGAGCAAAGAAAAAGCGAAGCATTTGTGGCCTTATAAGATGCTTGCATAGACATATACATGTGCAGAGGTGTGCATAAATCATCTTCAAAAAACTCCATCATATTTATGAGCAGATAATGTCTGGGAGGGTATTCTCTAACAGTTTCCTAGCACAGTGGCATTGCTACTATTGCAGCTTCTTTCATCCATTCCCCCATCTCAGAACTGGAGGGGGCAATTTCTGAACCTCCCATCAGCCCCAGCCAGCGTAGCCAGTAGTGAGGCATGATGAGAATTGCAGTCTAGAAACACCCAGAGGGCCACACCTTGCTCCCCGCCCCCATGCCCTATTTGCAGCAACTTGATAGATGAACTGTCCTTGTCCCTGAGGAAAGAACAGAAGGTGCCCTGTATTTCATAGAATCATAGAGTTGGAAGAGACTCCAGGGGCCATCCAGTCCAACCCCCTGCTATGCAGAAACACACATCAAAGCACTCCCCACAGATGGCCATCCAGCATCCGCTTCAAAACCTCCAAAGAGAGAGACTCTACCACACTCTGAGGCAGCATATTCCACTGACGGATAGCTCTTCCCATCAGGAAGTTCTTCCTGAGGTTCAGGTGGAATCTCCTTTCTTGCACCTTGAATCCATTGCTCCTTGTCCTAGTCTCTGGAGCAGCAGAAAACAAGCCCGCTCCCTCCTTGACATGACATCCCTTCAAATATTTAAACATGGCTATCATGTCCCCTTTTAACCTTCTCTTTTGCAGACTAAACATACCCAGCTCTCTAAGCCGTTCCTCATAGGGCTTCGTGGCTTCCAGACCCTCCACCATTTTGGTCACCCTCCTCTCGTCACGCTCCAGCTTGTCGATATCCTTCTTGAATTGAGGTGCCTAGAACTGGACACAGTATTCCAAATGCGACCTAACCAATGCAGAATAGAGAGTACCATTACCTCCCTCAGTCTAGACCCTATATTCCTATTAATCCAACCAAGAATTGCGTTGGCTTTCTTAGCTGCCACATCACACCGGTGACTCATTTTCAGCTTGTGATCTACCAAAATTCCTAGATCCCTTTCACACGTGCAGCATGCTATCCAACCACATCTCCCCCATCCTATATTTGTGGATTCCGTTTTTTCTGCCTAAGTGTAGGACCTTACATTTGTCTCTGTTGAAATTCATTTTGTTAGCTTTGGCCCAGCTCTCCAATCTGTCAAGATCATTTTGAAATTGGATCCTTTCCTCTGGGATGTTAGCAACCCTTCCCAATTTGATGTCATCTGCAAATTTGATCAGCATGCCCTCCACTCCTTCATCCAAGTCATCGATGAAGATGTTGAATAGCACAGGACCCAGAACAGAACCCTGTGGCATACCACTAGTCACCTCTCTCCAGGATGAAAAGTAGCCATTGGTGATCACCCTTTGGGCTCAGTTGGTCAACCAATTACCAATCCAGCTAATGGTAGCCCTGTCCAGCCCGCATTTTACTAGCTTCTTTGCAAGAATGTCATGGGGAACTTTGTCAAAGGCCTTCCTGAGGTCAAGATATGCTACATCTACAGCATTCCCTTTCCTATTTGCATTCCTTCCCAATGCCCTATTTGCAGCGACAGATGGCTGTTGTTTGTATTGGCCATCTTTACCCAGTGTCCTTCTGGGGGACTTTGGGAGGGGGAATGGCATCTATCAAGCTTGTAACCCTATCATAAAAATGGCATTCACCCCCATGCCCAAAATGGTACAATAGAACTGGAGACAATTCTGCAATTCTTGAAAAGAAGTTCTGAGACATTTCAGCTTTGTCATGTGTAGAACACCCAAGTCAGTGGCGTGTTGGGGACACCAGTTTTTCAAGAGGGGCAGTTGCAGTGTTGTTTTAGCTGAGCGGGAGCGGCTCACTGCCAAACTGTTCCCACAAAGTTAGGACCAGAGCTTGGGGAAGTGGACTGTGGACTACAAGTCCCTTAATCCCCCAGAGGGGCTGAGGGATTTGTAGTCTGAGAAAGTAACTTTTCTTTTGAAGCTCTGTCTAGACAAATACCTTCTAAATCAGATAGACAGATGATCTTTGCAGAGCAGTTTAGTATTCACTCTGACAGTGTTGATTGTGATGAACTAATTAGCTGTTAAGTGGTGTGATAACTATTTTTAATGGAGAATTCATTCTAATGCTAGATTAATGAATGTACTGTTACTTTTAAGTGCTATTTGTTTATGCATATGAGTCGATCAGGAAGAGAGAAAACACGCTCCAACAAAGCAAGGAAATAATTGTGATTTGTCTCCGAGGAATGATAGCATCTTCATAATTAGAAATGTCAAAAAAGAGAGCAAGTTTTCTATTAAGATTATTGGTCTGGCACAATAGTTATCATAGTAAATTAGATTCAGATCTCTGTTTTCTCACTGCTATGTGTCACGTCGCAATGTACTGGTTATTAGGCATTGATTTGTAAAACACAAAAATGATTTCAGTAATTGCTTCTGACTATAGAATTTCAAACGAAGAAATCTGCTTTTTCAAAAAAAATGGGCAGAAACTGGTGTTTTGCCACAAGCAATGCAATTTAATATACAGTGCAATCTGTGTATAAGCAGCTTGTAGCTGGGAGAGGGCTGTATTCAAAATAACACGGTGAATTGACATCTTGATTGAACTGGATGCGCTTCAGCATTGTGAGGTTATGGAATGGGGAGGAGAAAAATCCCAGTAGTAAAAAAGACTGAGGTTCTGCATATTTTGACTAGCACCCTCTCCCATTTCTCTTTTTTGAGTAGGTGTTTTTTGTTTATTCTGTGTGAGAACTGCAGTAAGAGCATTGAGAAAGGCTCAGAGCTCAAGGGTAGAACACAGTGCTTCCAAACAGGTAGTCTGATGTCTCTTAGGAGGGCTAAGGAAGACCACTGTCTGAAAAATATCCCCCAGAATCCCTATGTGGGTGATTGGTTTAGACCTCTGGGAGCATAAGTCTATCACTTCACCACTTCCCATGGTGGGGAGGGAGAAAGAGAGGAGGGACTGAGATGAGATTGCAGAAACAGAGAAGAAGCAGTGGTGAGCACTCACTTGCTTTTGACTCTGTCCCCACCCACTGACTGTGCAGAAGCCACTGTCAGATTGTTTGTCTGTCTTCTGTCTGCTTGCCTGCATGCCTACATATCTATCTATCTAAGGCCCTTTCTGCAGCTTACTTGGGTTCCCCATCATCCCATCACAATCTCAACAGTGGCACTGCTGGGATGAGAGTGGGATCTGAACGATCCCCTCCGTACCCGGCCAGCTGCTGGCAGATGGGTAGTGTTCGGGACATGCTCCTTCATTCTGCAATGCGTCTGGCCTCTTCATGTGCTGCACTGGGGAAGGAAGTGCTTGATAGCACTTCCACCCTTCCCGCACAGCCACTGGTGATTGTTGTGTGAAGGGAGGCCATTACCGGATTTTTTCCAGTAATAGTATACTGTGCAATCACAACGGCTGGAGATGCAACAGGAGTGGGACCGCGATGACATTGTGCAATGGCACACATTGCGGATCAGCAGCAATGCATCTCTATACTGGAATGATGCCATTGTGCAGAAATGGCCTAAGATATTTGTTTATTACTTTTCAATCTACCAGGGCTCCTCAGCACAATGAATGCAATCATGCAATAAATGTGTGAGTAAAAGCAAACTAAAATTCCTTTCTTTTAAAGAAAGGGGGGGTACTAGATCCAGAAACAATTAAAAATTATTAAAAATAGCCTGAGTACCCATCCCTAAATGTAAGAACCAAAGGCCAATCAAAATAAAACAGCCTTCACTGCCTGTTGGAAAGTCAGAAGGGAAGGAGCCAGCCTGACTTCCTTGACTTAGGAGGGAGAGAATTCCACAGCTGAAGTGCTGCTATAAAGAAAGCCCTGTCACCCTGTCATAGCTACCCACCAGCCTAGCTTCATGGAGTAAAAGAGACCATAGGGCCTCCACTGAGGATCTTCTATTTCAGGTGCTCATATGACTGGTGCGGGGATGAGCCAGTGTCATGAAGTGGATTGAGTGTTGGACTGTGACTCTGGAGACCTGGGTTCAGGTCCCTGCTCAGCCGTGGAAAACCACTGGGTGACCTTGGGCAAGTCATACTCTCTCATCCATAAAAGAAGGCAAAGACAAACCCCCTCTGAGCAAATCTTGCTAAAAAGAAAGAAAGAAAAACGTGTGATAGGTTCACCTTCAGGTCTCCATAAGTCAGAAATGACTTGAAGGCACACAGCAACAACATACATGGTGAAAGTAGTCTTCCAGACAGCCTGGCGCTAAGCCATTTAAAGGCTTTGTTGGTCAAGACCAACATTGTGAAGTGACCTCAGAAGCAAACTGGAAGCCAGTGCAGTTCTTTTAAGACTGGTGTTATATGATCCCTAAAATGCACACCTAACAACAGTCTTGGTGTTGTACTAGCTGTTACTTCTGAACACTTATCCAAGGGCAGCCCCTCACAGAGCATATTATGGAAATCAGGGAGTAACTAAGGCGTGAATCACTGTGGCATGATCTCCTGTCCCTAGGAAAGAGCACGAGTGTCACACTAAGGAAGTCCAGAACCATTATATTAATGCAGTGAAGGATTGGATACGGATAAGCAATTTGAGGCCCAATGTAGATAAGATGGAAGATCTGTTGGTCAGTAGGGAAGTTAACCTGGATTTTAGATTACTGCTGTTTCTGGATGGGTTGTACTCCTCTGGAAGATCAGGTTGGTAGCTAGGTGAGGCTCCTGAACCTGGAAGGCTAGGAATGTCCTTGCCTAAGACTTGTTGTTACTCAGTTGGAATGCAAAAGTACAAACCAGAGAAGAATCAAAGATTGTAGGAAAACCTGGCCTAGGATCAAGAAATGAAGCAGAAGAGCAACTGACTGAATTTTGTGAGGCCAACAGTTTGTTCATCGCAAACACATTCTTCAAGCAACCAGAAAGGCAACTTTATACAGGGGCATCACCTGATGGCCAATGTAGAAATCAATAGAGATGGTGTAAATCAGTGGTTCTCAACCTGTGGGTCCCCAGATGTTTTTGGACTTCAGCTCCCAGAAGCCCTGAGCATTGACCATAGTGGCTGGGGCTTCTGGGAGCTGAAGTCTACAAACATCTGGGGACCCACAGGTTGAAAACCACTGGCATAAATGGAAGTGGAAGATGAAGAAGCTCTGCCCTTTCTGCAAAAGCAAGAGTCGGAGTAAATTGTGGTACAGATCATGAACTACTAATAGCAAAATGCGGAGTAAGCTAAAGAAAAACACTAAATGAAGCCTCGTGCCAAAATACAACCTGAAGAAAATCCTGGTAGAATTTAAAGATAATGTGGGAAATAGATGTGCACTCGTAAGTCTAAATGACCATCAGTTAGAAGAACTCTGAATTGAAGCCAAGGACATTGTCAGGAAGGAGTACAAAAAGACACCATCTACAGCCAAAAAGAAAGAGAACCCTCAATCGATGACAGATGAAATTCTTCAAGCAATTAAGGACAGTCAAGAAGCAAAAGTAAAATGGAACAGAAATAGGATCAGAACCCTGAATGCATCTGCTCAGTGATTTGTGCGTGGGGACAAAGAGAACTACCATAGTATTCAATGCTGAGAAATAAAGGACAACCAAAAAGTGAAAAAAAGAAAACTCAAAATCAGAGGGAAATTTAAACAAGGAGAGGGAATGGTCTGTGACAAGTGGCGGAGCCCATTACATGGCAAAATATAAATAAAAAGATGAAGGAGACAATACACTGAAGAACAATATAAAAGAGACAAAATTATGACAACTTTGTTCAAGTAAGAGCTGTTTGAAGAGGAACCTACAATTTTAGAAAGTAAAGTGGAAACCATAGTCAGAGCACATGGGAGAAATGCATCACCAGGAATAGATGACATACCAGCAGAGCAAATAAAAACTACAGAGACAGATTCTACCCAATTCTAACTAAAATCTGTCAACAAATATTAAAAACAAAACAAGGGTCCCTAGATTAGAAATCTTTCCATATACATTCCAGTCTCCAAGAAAGGAGACACTGGAGATTTCAGTGAGCACAGGACCATTGCATTAATTTCCCATGCAAGCAAAATGATGTTCAAATTTCTACAATAAGGACTTTTACCGTATAGGGAACAAGAAATGCCAGGTGTCCAAGATGGGTTTAGGAAAGGAAGAGACAGTATAGGATCATATTGCAAACCTATGTTGGATAATGGAATGCACCAAAGAATTTCAGGATAAAATGAGTCTGTACTTTGTAGATTATATCAAAGTCTTTGATTGTATGGATCATGAGAAACAATGGATCGCTCTTAAATAAATAGGTGTGTCACAACATTTGATTGTCTTGATGCATAAGCTGTACTCAGGAGAAGTGGCTACCATTAGGACAGAATACAAAGAAATGGAGTGGTTTCCAAATTGCAAGGGGGTCAGGCAAGGCTGCATTGCATTACCCTATCTGTTTAACTTGTATGCTGAATGTATCATACATAAAGCAGGATTAGACTTGGTGGAAAGACTGTCATACTTTGGACACATCATGAGAAGACCTGACGCACTAGAACAGATAATCATGCTTGGTAAGATGGAAGGCAGTAGGAAAAGACGAAGACTGCATTACAGATGGATAGACTCAATCAAGGAAGCCACAGATGCCTTGAGTCTGGAAGACCTGAGCAGGGCTGTTGATAATAGGGTAACCCAGAAATCTCTGAGGGTCGCCAAAAGTCAAAGTCGACACGACAGCAGTTAACAACAAATGAAACAAACTGAGTGTTGTCCCTCTCAGTGTTAAAAACAACAAAATCTCCCAATTCCTAACATATCAATGTTAACAAATTATTTTTGGGGCCTAGCTCTGACTTCCCTAGTGTAGAAACAAAAAGTAGATGCTCTAAAAATTTCCAAAGATTGTTTTTAAAAGGTTTTAAAACAGTGTTCAACTCAGCTCATTCCATACAATTAGCTCTTGGACAGCTTTTTCTAATCTTACTGGTATTTGCAGTCTTGGTGAAGGTAGAACCATTTTTAATCATCCCCATAGAATGTATGGATCTGCTCATTTGGTGCTGCTGATCAAGGCTATCTCTTTGCTTTTTCTGAGAGACAGGGAATACTTGAGCCTCCAGATGCTGAAGAACTGCTATCACATCATGCTTCACTAGTAGCCAGGTTAGCTAGGCCTAGTGGAAGGTCATTTCAGCATCTGGAGAGCCACATTTATTTTATGGCCATGTCCACACTACACTGTTAAAATGTTATTATTCCGCTTTCAACATCCTGTGGAATTGTGGGCTTTCTAGTTTACTGAGGCCTTCTAAATGTCCCTCCCTAAACTACAGACCCCAGGATTCCACGGGATGTTGAAAATGGAATAATAGCACTATAACAGTGTAGTGCAGAAATGACCTTTTGTCATTGTTTAAAAAATTGTTGTTATTTTGTGCCTTCAAGTCATTTCCAACTTACGGCAACCCTAAGGCAACCTTATCATGATTTGCTCAGAGAGGGCTTGCCTTTGCCTTCCTCTGAATCTAAGAGAGCGTGACTTGCCTGAAATCACCCAGTGGGTTTCCATGGCAAAGCAGAGATTCGAACCCTGGTCTCCAAACCATTACACCACACTGGCTCTCATTTAAAACAAAAACAAAACAGAAGGTGGTAAGTAGACTGTGCATTTATTTTAATTCATATTGTATCTGCTAATTTTTGAAGCAAAGGACAGAAAAGTCTGGTGACAAATAATATATGTAATGAAATTTTGTCCCATTCAAATGTTTTGTCTTGATTATGAATCTTTGCTTCTTATCCACAAATCTGGATGAAGTCAGAATCATACTTTCAAATCAACAACAGGAACTTTAATAGGAGTATATAGGATTAACTGTCCTGGAATGGTTAAAAAGAAAAGAAAAGAAACATAAATAGTGCAACCAATGGCAAAATTTCACAAGCTATCATCTAAAAAGCAACCAAAGGCAAAATATCAGCTAGCTCCAAAAGATTCTACCCAAGAGGTGAAAGCTATGAGTAAACTTGAGTGGGTGGGTGGACGTGATAAACAGTAAGCGGTCTTCTTCCTTGGTTGTTCAAGCTGAGTAGCTCTTTGTCGCCTGTGCTGCACTCTTGAAATCAGTTATGCTAATCATGTGGATAAGTGCCATTAAGAATAACAAAGGGTTGCAAAATTTAGTGCTCATCTGTGGCTTCGCTAATGTGGCTGTAATGGTACTTTTTGATTCATGGTACTTTTTGACTTTAAATTTCCTTTACTAACTCAGGCCCTTTCCACATGAGAAGAGGAATCCGCGTAGTGACGGTTCCGGGCGGTTTGAACCGGGTTTTTTTGTATCCGCGCTAATGCACGCTCTCTATTCATACGTCTTATGTTTGATCCGGCTTAGTGCGGTTTCAGAGATCCACACGTTGCCGTCCTGACCACCCCCGCTATTAACATAACCCCGCCCACTATGGCTGTGATAGGCTGTCCATGCCCACGGCCCACCCCCCGTTCATCTCAGGGGCGAATCAGCGCGTATCTGCGCTTCCAAACAAGTGAGCAAGAACGTGATTGCGCGGATCAGGGGGAAAAGAAACACTTTTTTTCCGGTTTTTAAAAAGCACGTGCAAGCACAGTTGGAGACGTTTCTAAACGGATTGACGTGTGGAACTTGGAAATTAAAGACGACTCAGCGCGCTTTAAGGTATGGAAGACCTCCGTCAGAAATCGCGCTACAGTGCGCTAAAGCGTTTTATTACCCCCGTGTGGAAAGGGCCTCAGTCTGAATAACGGGCTCAATACATGTGCAAAGGAGTGACATTCTACTATGTCTACTATCTATTTATCTATGAGAACTGATCACAGCACATCTGTATAATGTGCAGCTAGGCAGAAATGTAGCATTATATATTTATAGAACTATACCCAATGGTGTATCCCATAATGTGCCTGGGCAGATACTGACAACAGGCTGCTTCTTAAGATTCATTCATGTTCCTAAGTTCGGCACCAAACCAAAGCGGGGCATTTCTGAAACGTGGTATAGTCAAATGGGGGAAAAGACGAAATTACAAATGTCCAGCATTATAAATCATAACAGAGCCCAGGGAGAGCTGGAGTTTGTAGTTTCTATGGAGAATAATATTACCAGCAAAGATACCAGGTTTCATTGTATTGCTCAGCACACAAAAGAGATATTTGCCCTATTTGGACATGATAAAACGAGTTGACAATGCTATGCAGTTCTAAATACCTAGCAGATTACTACCACAGCTGAAAAAAAAGTACTTTTGGGGTCTGCAACTGCCAAAATCCCACAGCCAGCCTGGGGATTCTGGGTTCTGTAATACAGAAATAGGACCATTGTGTTTCAGTGTGCTTCATACATGTTTGTGGTCAGGAAAGAAGTCTTTGAACTTGAAAAACACCATGTGGTCTTCAATATAGAATCATAGAGTTGGAAGAGACCACATGGGCCATCCAGTCCAACCTCCGACCATGCAGGAACACACATCAAAGCACTCCCAACAGATGGCCATCCAGCCTCTGCTTAAAAACCTCCAAGGAAGGAGACTCCACCACATTCTGAGTCAGCATATTCCACTGCTGGACAGCTCTGACCATCTGGAAATTCTTCCTGAGGTTCAGGTGGAATCTCTTTTCCTGTAGTTTGAAACCATTGCTCCTTGTCGTAGTTTCTGGAGCAGTGGAAAACAAGCCTGTTCCATGCATGAGGTGCCCCAGTTTCTGAGTTGTGCCTCATCTCCTGAATCTCTACAACTGGTTCTAGCTAAGGGCATGTTTTATTACAGGATTCTGTACCACTCATTGGCAAAGGGATCTGAAAACCCTGAGGCCTTCAGGAGAGCAGCTTGACAGTACTTTAGGGAGCATACATGAGAGCCAGTGTGGTTGTGGTCTGAGCGTTGGACTATGATTCTGGCTCAGTCATGGAAACCCACTGGGTGACACTGGGCAAGCCCTGTTCTCTTAGCCTCAGAAAAATGCGGAGGCCACCCCCGTGAACCCATCTTGCCTAGAAAACCTCATGATAGATTTCCCTTTGCATTTCCGTAAGACAGAAATGACTTTAAGGCATGCAACAACAACATAGTTGTGGGTTCTGAAATACAGCCAACTGGGAAAAGTTACTTTTTGGACTATAATTTCCAGAATGCCCCATGGTCAGCGACTGTACTGGCTGGGGCATTCTGAGGACTGTTAGCCAAAAAACTAACTTTTATAATGCAGAGGAATGCAAATGATGTTTTATTCTGATTTCATAATCTTCAAATCAGATGCTACAGTTCATAGGTTCGGGGCATTGCTTGATTGAGGCTTCTAATGTTTGTATGTAGCTTTGGTAGGAAAGATTTCAAAACACAATATATAACATTTAAGCATTTTGAAGTCTACTAAGGTAACAGTCAGTAGCATAGATCATCATCCATTCATCCAAGCATATGCCATTCCCATTTTACATACTGCAGAAATGGACTAGATGAGGGTTATCAATCAGGGAAGTCACTCCCTGCTTCAACTCTAAATATTAATAAATTAAAAACTATTAAAAGTCATTGCACTCCTGCTGAGTCTTGCCAGCCATAATTAAGCTCTGTTATTATCTCTCTGTTCTATGAAAATTCAGTCTGATGATTGGTTTTTTTTCTTCTTGTTCCCTTAAAAAAATGATTTACTCCAACGTATTACATCGGACTGAAATGAACCTGACAGTCATTGTTTAAAAACAGAAGGCATCTTTTGTTAGATATGGGCCCCATGGTGTTTGTAAGCAATGAGAAATTCAGCAATGTTGTTTACATTTTGTTTAATATTCACCACAGGAAGTTTCCAGGTTGATTGGAAGGCTAGCTACACAGAGGAGTAAATTCTTAGAAACAGGCAAACTGTTCAGCATTGTGCTTGTGCAGTTTTGCCAAATAGTGTTGAATCAGAACGTTGAAAAGTTACTGGGGCGAGGGGAGGGGATGCATACTGGCTGGGGATTCCGGGCAATGTATTCCAAAAAGTAATTTTTCCATCTCTAGCTGAGGCAGTATTATTCCTACACTGTCGGTCATGACTAGCCAAAGGCATTTTGCTGGGACCAAGAAGCCTCCGCATGCCATTCCATAAACTAGAGATGAGGAATGGATGGGCCAGATTTTCACACACACACACACACACACACCCCTCAGCACCTGCCATGTACCACGTCAGGCTCAGAAACAGCCAATCTTAAAAAAAAAGAATCAAAACTAGGCTGTACCATACATCCAGTTCTAATTTTGAGACTCGTCTTTGCAGAAAACAAAGACAGCCGATAGATCCACTATGGTGGAAGTAAGTAGAAAATACACTCTGGGTTTTACCGCCGCTCTTCCCTTAGGTGCTCAAAACTGAACAGGATCTCCCTCTGTGCTAGATCCTAGTTTGTTATTGACAGACAAACCATGTCCTGCAACATGGAGCAGATGTGGGAGCAGCAGCAAGAGTAGTAAGATCCAGAGTGGATTTGCCATCCCTGTGGAGGGAGATCCACCAGCAAACCATGGGCTGCGGGGGTGGAGTGGGGGTGTCCTGAAACAATGTCCAAAAAAATAGCGATTTTTTTCAGCTTTCATGAAAATCTAATCAAGAGGCATGCAGCCTGCAGCCTGTCCCTTGCCAACCTCAAATGCAAACCAGACTGGCTTTGCATCTTTCCTAAACAATGACAGTGGAAGGTCCTCTTCCACCTCATGGGGGACCCCTGAAGGATCTTGAGGCCGGCTGCTAACAACTGCCACCTCAAGTGACTGCCTGACTTTGCCTAACAATAGGACTGACTCTATTTTCAATAAGTGCACAGGGGTAGATTCCTAAAATGTGGCATCGTGGCTCATCCATCTTATGCCACTGAGTGATTACGAATAATCGAACGACCGTTTCTTCCACTTACACTAAAATTGCCTTTGGCGAATTACTGCACTATACTGTTATAGCGCTGTTATTCCACTTTCAGCATCCTGTGGAATTCTTGGGTTTGCAGTTTACTGAGGCCAAAGAGCTCTCTGGCTGAGAATCCCCTCCCTAAACTGCAAACCCCAGGATTCCACAGGATGTTGAAAGTGGGATAATAGCACTCTAACAGTGTAGTGTGGCCCTTTATGTGGGCTGTTTGGAACTCTTCTTTTCACAAAGCTTAGTGGGAGAAAATGCTTAGGCTATAGGCCAAAACTGCATGTGACACTAAACACAAGACTCAGAAGCATGACACAGTTTGTTGCTTTAAAAAAATGTTTAACATGAGGCATAAATGCAGCCGCATTCATCAAAGTGGGCTGCAGTATACAGGGAGCGAAAGCAAGCCATTTATGCCTAATGTTAAACAGTAGATATCAGTGAGCAAGTCAAGGCCATGAAGTGGGGTTGAGGAACAAGGCACAAACTAGGAATAAAGCACCTGAAGGGCCCAGCTCGCCCAAGAGTATCATATGTCCCACGACCACCTTTGGTTTCTCCCCATTTTTTGAACATTTCTGTGACATTATGACACCCTGGCAAATGACAGCATAGTGTATGCCCCTCTAGGCAAAACCAAGAAGTGTTGATTTTGTTTTGTTTTGGGACATGGAAATGCCTTCCTGATAAAACTTGGCAAAGTGGAAGGCAGTAGGAAAAGAAAAAGACCACATTACAGGCGGATAGACTCCATCAAGGAAGCTACAACCTGGGTTTTCAAGACTTAAGCAAAGCTGTAGATGTTTGGGGCTGTTGAGGTTTCTCGTTCATAGAGTCAGCATAAGTTGAAGCTGAGTTGACAACAACTGACAGCAACAACAAATCTTGAGGGAATAAATAGATTTTCTCCTCACTGTTTGTGAGCTAATTCTGAGCTATTTGGAACTTTTTTGAAAATAAACTATTACAGCAGTTCTTAATGTTTTCTTTACCATGGACCCCCTTTAAATATCTTTTGTTGCCACGGATGAGAAAAAGCTAAACTCAAGATTTAAAACTCTGAAGTGCATCAACTGTTTATTTAAAGTAGCTCATCAGAAGTCTTCAGATTTGGAGAGAAGGGAGAAATAAGTAAAGGCACACACTCCTATTATAATATTTTTATTGGAACGATTCATACGAATTTGTTTTAATTCTTTCATTTCCTTCCCCTCCCCATCCCCTTCCCTCCTTCCTTCCTTTCATTCTAAATTTAAGAACTTACAATATTTCTTCAAGCCTTCACAGACCCCCTCTGAGCACATTGCAGCTCCCCCCCCACCGGGGTCCACAGACCACAAGTTAAGAATCACCGAACTAGCATATTATGTTCAGTCATTCTTTGTGTTGCCCTTAGCAGCGTATTGGTAAGAATGCTAAAATGAAGAAGCTGAGGCTGTAAATAGAGATTTATTACTTCCAGTCTGGTTTGTCTGATTTGATGTTTTCTTTTGATGAGTCATTAACAAAAAGCCAAGTGGTAGTTTCCACTGTCCCTGGCATTCCTCCAGAGTGTTACTGCTGTTTTAAGTTTGTTCCCTCCTTCTGCAACTTCAGAGGCATCCTAACGGAAGTTTATTCCATTCTTCTCCATCTGTCTTGTGGTATAAAATATCAATGATTTCCCTTTTCCTCCCCTTTGTCTGTGGAGAGCTCAGAAGTCATTATTTTGGTAGTCTTAATGTTGGAGTATGCTTGTTGAGTAAGTACCCATAAAGTTAGCTTGAGGACTGCACTTGAAAATTCAATGTGGAACAGAAGAAGGCAGGAAATATTTAAAATAGGTCACTAGGAGGTATATACTGTGCATCAGAAAAAGAAATGAAAAGTACAATTATTGCACAGATCATCTTTATTCACATCTCCCCTGGGATCAATAATAGTTAAAGCAGCTATACAACTGGAGATATCCTTATCTGGTGCACATCAGCAAAGCTCTTGGGATTTCACTGCTAAAACTACCAATGATTTGCAACAGCTGAGAGAGTGACTAATTTGTGGGAGAGAAACAGCAAATTCAAAGTCTATTCTTAGCCTGTTCCCACCATGGGCAAACACCCTGTCACTTCTTCAGACAGCTTGCAACATAAAGCTCCACTTTTCTTCAAATTGGGGTGGGTGGGAAGTAAATCTTGATCTACTAGTGGGTCTTTGGGTTGTTTGCAGTAAATCAGCAAAGGTTTTTCAGTCCCCAGTTGGACAATAGCAGCCACAGACTAACACATCTCTCCAAAGGAAGGGTACAACCAGCCCTCCACATTCTCCAGGGTTAGGGGCTCAGGACACCCACAAAAGTGGAAAAATCACAAATATAAAAAATTGTGTGTGTGTCTGTGGGAGGGGGGCCTTGGCATGGAGGGGGGAGAATGGACACTCAGGGTCCAAACCAGTTCAGGAAAAGGAGAAGTAAAGGGGATGGGCTGGCATTGTGACCCAATACTTCCTCCCTCTTGCCTATCACCTTCCTTATGGAGGGCATCAGGTGAGGATTTGTGGTGCAAGAGACTGAGCTGTGACCTGTCCTTAGTTGGCCAGCCGGCACCTGCTAGAGGAGGAGGAGGAGGACCAGAGGTGGGTTTTTAAAGGGCTGAACAACCTGATCAGAGCCACTGAAAGGGAAGAGGCACCTGAGGTTTAGGGGGCCAGGGGTTGGAGAAATTCACAGATTATCAATTGTGGAGGGCCAACTGAAAAAAATGGAGTAACCAGGGGTGGAATTTTTGCGGGAGGGCTGCAGATTCCATTCTGCTATCTCTATGGAGGTGCACATCAGCTAGGTTCCATTCCAACAAATGCCTGTGCTCATAATTTTTAAAGTCGAGGTAGGAATTACATAGCCATGTAGCTCTCCAGATGTTGTCAAGCTGCCTGTTCCAGTAGTCCTAGATAGCATAGCAAATGATGAGGTATGTGAGGAGTTAAATTTCAATAATATCAGAAGATCAAGCAGTTTCCATCCCATACTTAAGACTAAATATATGTCTTTTTTACTTGGCTCTGGATCTGAGTTCTGAAAAACAGAAATTAGATCCCACAAGCCTCGTGTCTGTCCACCTCTGCTTCAAGCATCGTATGAAGCTGTCTTGTTCGGCCTGACTGCCAACAGTCTGTGGTCAATATGTTCCTCTGAGAAGTTAGAATGTCTGAGAATATTCTGTGACTTTTCTGTTGCACCAATGGCTTTATGGGAAGAAGGGCCCTCCCCACTCCATTTTATTTTCCTATTATGTCCATTCAAAAATAACACCATGGGGGATAGAGCTAAGAGGAGGCCAGCACCCTGTCGGATAAGTACTTCCCCTTCCCTGATTTCTAAGCCTTTACAATCGCTTGAAGGAAAGACATTTTCTGTATCTAATTTATAACTGACTACTTTTGCACTATATTTATATTATTTTGATACCACTTTAAACTGTCATGGCTCCATCCTACAGGATCCTGGGATTTATGGTTTGGTGAGGTCTCTGTTGGAGGGATGTTGTTCATGGAAATGCACTAGAACTCATTAGTAGGAATTCAAAATGCCACATTGCAAATCCTAGGCTTCTATAGGATGAATCTGTGGCACTTAAAATGGTCTCAGATATCCGTAAGAACATAATGCAGACACAGTCATAAACTAGAAAATTTTTGAAAGACCATAATCCTGCTTGCTAGAAAGTGCCGTTGAAATCAATAGGTCTGCCTTCCAAGAAAATATGTTTAGCTTGAGGAATAAAGGATAGCCGATTTCTTACATCACCACGTTTAATATGTCCCTCCCCCCACACACACTTCCCTATATTATTCTTCCCCAGTTAAGTCATTACTATCTTTTCCATAATGAATCCTCCATTTTTACACAAATACATTTTTACCCAGTCATCACGTGTATATTTTTAACCAATCCACTACCCCTTTCCATTCTCTTTCAAAGTTCTGAACAGATATATTTTTTAGAGAATATGGTAATTTTTCAGTCTCAACCATGTCTAACACTTTTAGTTTCCATTCTTCTAAATTAATTTCTATTTTTTCTTTCCAATGCTGACCGTATGTCAACCGTGCCGCCATAATCAAATACAATATAAGGATAACCAATCTCTTATTTCTCATTCAGACAACAAGATGTGCCACATCTCTTACCTCTCCCTCAAAATACTTCCTGCCCCTTCCGTACCCTCTTCCCACCCTACATCAGATGCACTAAGGCACTTTGCTTCTGACAGTAGAGTCAAGGAGGCAGCACCAAAGTTTTGAAAGAAGGCACTGTGCATTGTATAGCCTGTCTGGAGCCCCCTTACCTGGCCTTCAGGTGTGGGGACAGATGCTCTTCCAAGTCAGTATCCAGCTGACTTTTGAATGATGCTACTATGACTTCCACTTCAGGCAGCAAAATGGCTTGGCCAAACCTTGCCAGTCATGACTGAACCTAGTTGATGTGCACCTCCATAGATTAACAGAATTTGGTTATGAATCTCCTACAGGTTTTTAGTGTCCACGGTCGACGTACCATCAAACAGCTCTCTTCCCAGCCTTATCCCATTCCATTCTCAGAGTGAAGAGTGGTAACAGGCTCTCTGGGGACAGTCAACCTAGTGTCTTGCACAGAGATTAGAACAGCTGCTTCCTGAGAGGTTAATGGGGGTTTCTGGGGGAGATATAGTCCAAAATGTGTGATGCAGTGAGTTTGAGCATTGGACGATGACTTTGGAAACTAGAGTTCAAATCCCTACGTGGCCGTGGAAACCCACTGGGTGACCTTGGGCAAGTCACACTCTCTCAGCTTCGAAAAAGACAACGGCAAACCAGCTCTGAACAAATCTCCCCAAGAAAACCTAGTGATAGGTTCACCTTAGGGTCACTATGAGTTAGACATAACTTGAAGGAATACAACAACAGTCCCAAATACCTTTTCCAGGTCCTGGTCTTCTACCAACTGTTTTGTCTCATCAGCTATTGTTTACATGGAGGGAGATGGACCCACAAGGACACATCAGCCACTGAAATGTAATCTGAATTCATGCCCAGAGTCTGCACCTGGCTGAAGAATTCCCAATATGCCCTGACTATGTTTTGTTTTCCAAACAGGCAAAGCCAACAACAATGTGCAGTGGGACGAGGACTCCGTAGAATACATGCCTGCCAACCCAGTCAGGATCGCATTTGTCTTGGTTGTTCATGGCAGAGCATCTCGCCAGCTGACACGCATGTTTAAGGCTATTTACCATAGAGACCATTTTTATTACATTCATGTTGACAAGGTAATATGTCACAGATTATAAATTGTCTGTCTTACCATCTCCTGGTGTGCCCATCTCTGTTGCTCTGATCCTTTTTTTGGATCTCTGCTTCTTATCTCCCCACTAACACAAGTGTCACCGTATTCTTTTTGGGTTCCCTGCCATACATCACGTGATTTGTGCCCCACCACAGATACTTGCACATTACCTCCTCTTGACTATCTTCATTGATCCTTTTTCTGTTTCTTTGGCTATTTCTGCACTAGACTGTTATAGTGCTATTATTCCACTTTCAACATCCTAGGGAATCCTGGGGTTTGCGGTCTAGGGAGGGGCCCCTCCCTAAACCGCAAACCCCAGATTCCCTAGGATGTTGAAAGTGGAATAATAGCACTGTAACAGTCTAGTGTGAAAATGGTTTTGGTTTACCTGCCTGTGCTTGTTGTCTGTTCTGCAGTGCTAATTAATAAGCCAATGCTGAGAAAGGGGCGGGGAGGTGGTTTTCAGGCCAGAATGCATCAGAGTTCTGGCCAGGTTTAATACCCATTTTTTGCCTGGGGAATGGTTTCATTTCCACCCTCTTCTTTCTCTGCAAGGGGAAGCAGAAGGGGAGGCCCTGTGCGCTAGTGCTTCCCAGTGCTGGCTGAGAACCTGGCCAGCTTCCTGCTCCCTCCCTCTTCCCCCACTGGCTAAACAGCCAGCACAGGTAAACGCTGGCTGGGGGGGGCACTGGCTTTGCTTCTCCTCTGCCTTCCCCATGCAGAAGGAGAAAGGGAAGAGGAGCAAAGCCAGAAAGGGCATTCCAAGAGTCTCACAGGCTTTCCACCCTACACTCTTATAGTCCTATTATTCCACTTTCAACATCCTGTGGAATTCTGGGGTTTGCAGTTTACTGACACCGAAGAGCAATCTTGTTGAGAACCAGATGGGTACGTGGTGAACCAGATGGGGAACCTCTGTAGGATGGATTAGACCTAGGGCTCCATCTCCTCTGCTATTAAATATCATAGCCTCAGAGATTAAAATAGCTCAGCTCACACCACACAAAAGGATAAAACAAAAGGTCCTTTTTTTAGAGAGAGCGAGAGAGCCAGGGTGCTGTAGCAGTTTATGGCTTGGGCTATGACCCAGTAGACCAGAGTTTGATTCCCTGCCCAGCCATGGAAAACCATTGAGTGACCTTGGGCACATCACACACTCTCAGCCCCAGAAAATTCTATGATAGGTTTGTTTTAGGGTCACCGTTGGAAATGACTTGAAGGCACACAACCACAGATTTTTAAATTAGCCAGCAATAAGTAAAGAGACATGATTGCTGATCAGGGTGGAGAAAGGAGATATTAAGACTGTTGTAATCTTATGCACACTTACCTGGGTATAAGTCCTATTGAAGTAATGAGGTTATTTCTGAGCAGCTGTTAACAAGGCTGCACTGTAAATTTAATCTTCTCTAGAAGAATATTTCCAGCTCAGATTCCCACTTGGAGCTCTCTCTGTTTAAAATAGTTTACAAAACAAAGTCCCTGTAATGAAAATGTGCAAATATGGAAATAGCTGTTCTGTTCATTTAACAAACTAGGTTCCAAGTGTTTCCAAACCTTTCACTTAAAAAAAAAAGTGCTCTGAAAAGCAATAAAAAGCACGTAAAGAATGCTTATGTAATATCATGAAAAAAGTAATTTCATCAAACCGTTTTAAATAATCTAAAAAGAATCCCAGAACTAAAATATTAGCAATGGTAATAATAGAAAAACTAGAGACAATAATAAGAGAAATAACAGATCTGCTTGAAGATTTGATGAGTAGATCCATGTTGATGAAATTCTGAAAGGCTTTCAGAGATTTCTGCTGAGGTGCCCCATTAGCAATAATATCCCATCATTTGACAAGACACTTGCCTGGGTAATCCTAGCAGAAGTTACAGTGGACAGGGCTTTTTTATTATGGTGGCTTTGTAATTCATTACTTGGTAAGTAGCCACTGAAATGTTTTATTGAGTAAAGTAGCAGGAGATTTTTTTTAAAAAAAAAGGTAATTTTATTTTCCATAATACTAAAAAGCAAACAGGGACATAGACCAAGCCAGATAATGAAAATATAGTGTAGACCCAACACACTAAAATATAGTAGAACATGAGGAGCTAATATCAAGTACAAAATAAAGCACAAGTTGAAACAACCAACCTGTAGTCGGGATTAAATAGAAAAGGATTTAAAAGGCCTGAGAGAACAAAGAAGTCTTATCTAGTGACCTAACAAAAACAAGTGGCAGGATGTGTATAACAGCAGACTTTTAAACCATCTATTCATTGTCCTCCAACTGCACATCTCCCTTATAAATGCAGGCAGTCAACTGTTATATAAACACAAGAGATAGTCTGAAGGAACAGATGACAGCTAAGGCTTTTACTCATAGGAGGAAGTTATGTTCCTTGTCCGAACTAGATCTTCTGAGTCTTGATTTGTACATGTAGCAGAATGGAATAATTCTAAAGTGGTAGAATGTCTGGGAGCATTCAAGACTGCCTGTGAAGAAGAAGCCTTTGGTGTGGTAGAGGATGTTATCTCAATGTCAACGGCAATGTAAAAATCAAGTGCTAGTCTGCTAGCTTCAATAGATGAATTTTTTGAGGGGTCTCATCCTTTGTGTTTGTGATACTGAGACATTGCCCTTCTAGACTGTGCTCACAGAAACCAGTCAGGGCTCTTCACCACTTCCCACAGCCGAACTTCATTTCTCAGAATCCCCCTTCCTGATTTCATGGGTGAAACCGTTTTTGAGTCCTCATTCAAAAGCTCCGATAGTTTCTGAGACATACCTAGAGATCTATGTTGTTCTAGGATTTGGAGGCATTGTACATATGAAGCAACCAATAAAGACAGGGTATCAGTACATGGAGCTTCATACTGTGATGGTTGTGCTTGGCTGCCATCCTGTACATGCTGGGGTGGATCTGGATTTAGCCAGAGTAGGCCCATTGAAATCAGTGGGATTTAATTTAGTCATTGCAAACTTAATTTCCATTCATTTCAATGAATCTGCTTTAGATGTGACTACAAGTAGTTCAAACCCATTGCTCTTGAAGTAAGCCCCATTAACTTCATAGGACTGCTTGGAAGTAAGTCATGTTAGGCTCAGCATAACACTCCAAGATAGGTAGATATGTGTGCCAGAGGTAGGTAACCTGGTATCCTCCAGATAGTAAATCTGGAGGACGCTAGATTGCATATATCTGGCACTTACGTTCTATGTATGTTTTATTGGAACAAGGATATAATTTTGTTGTTGTTCTCTTCAGTGAGTCAGCAAATGCCTTGGCTGTGCATTCAGTCCATTGAGAATTCCTCTGCCTGCTCCTGTGTGCCCTTGAAGAACAGTGGCATTTGACAGTGATGGAAGCAAAGCTGTCTGCTTTGGTTGCATGTATGTGTCACAGGTCTTTCACTGAACACTTGTCTTTCCTTTTTCTTCTTCATAAAGCGTTCCAACTACCTATATCGGCAAGTGCTTCAATTTGCAAGCCAGTATTCCAACATAAGAGTCACCTCTTGGCGCATGGCAACTATCTGGGGAGGAGCAAGCCTTTTGTCCACTTACCTGCAAAGTATGCAAGATCTCTTGGAAATGAAGGACTGGCAGTGGGACTTCTTCATTAACCTCAGTGCTGCTGACTATCCCATCAGGTAGGGTGATGAAGCGTCTTTGAATTGTTCTGCTTTGACATCAGGAGAGTCTATTCTGAATCCGTCCAAAGATTTGTCTAGCTCAGAGTTTTGTTTCTGACATTGGCCAGCCTGATAAGTTGTAGGATGCCACGAGCGAACAAGGTGGCAGCTCAGTAGGGGTTCTAAGTGTCCCATTCTATTCAGAAAGTCCCGTATTTTGTAGTCAAACAAGCTGTCCCCTGTCAAGGTCGCATGCAATGCCCTAAATCTTATATTTAGTTTGAATTGCAATTCACGTGGGAAGAATCGGCGCCAGCTGCACTCAACCAACAGATCCCCTCGTATTTCGTACACAGCAGTGACGTAGCATTACATACCAAATGCTGGGAAGGAGGAGTTCATTCTGTGCAAACTCAGATGAAGCCCCTCTTCCTGCTCTTCCTTACCTCACAATTACATGGACCTGCCATCATGAAGTTTTGTGGGATTTAGGTGTCCCCCCAAGATTAGAGATCTTGTGGGTGCCCAGAAGTCGTATCCATCTCATGAGATTTGAAACAGGCCTTCAATAGTCCAGCCTCATGTGTCGACAGCCAATCTTACACTGGCTGGCAAGGACAATAGAATTATAAATTGTTGGCTCAGCAGGTGCTTTGGATGGTGGCCCAGCAGGTGGGATGTACATACAAAAAAGGCAGTGGGGGGAAATAAAATATTTTATATATTTATTTAAGAGTAATCAAGACACCACTACTTCCATGAAAGAATTTCATTAGGCAAATTTATGTTTAGGTAGATTTATATTTATTTAGGGGTGGTGAATCGTGGATCAGAAATACAGATTCAAGGACCAGGAGAAATCAGTATACTTAAGATAAATCAAGATACCACTTCCAAAAAAATCAATTTCATGAGGCAGATTTATATTTATTTAGGAGTGGGTTGTAAATACAAACTCAGTTAGGATTTGGTATAAAATAATTTATTTTTATATATTTAAGAAAAACCAAATCACCATTTAAAGAGTAACCAGTTTGATCAGGCAGATCTATTTTAGGCAGATTTATATTTATTTAGGGATGGGCCATGGATTGTAAATAAAAGATAGTTTCAAAATATAGGAAAGGAAGAAAATAATAACATTTTCATATGTTCAAGTGTAATCAAAGGGCCACTTCAAGACTTATCAATTTCATTGCTGTTGTTTTTAACTGCCATCAAGTCAACTTTGACTTGTGGCAACACTGTGGGTGAGAGATTTCTAAGTCACTCTATCATCAACAGCCCTGCTCAGATCTTGCAGATTCAGGGACATGTTTTCCCTGATTGAGTCCATCCATGTGCTTTTCCTCTTTTCCTGCTGCCTTCCACTTTCTCAAGCATTATTATCTTTTCTAGCAAGTTCTGTCTTCTTCTGATACAGCCAAAGTACAATAGCCTTGGTTTAGTCATCTTGGCTTCTAGGGAGAGTTCAAGCTTGATTTGCTCTAGTATGCACTAGCAGTCCAGGGTATCTGTAGAATTTTCTCCATTTCAAATGAGTTGATTTTCTTCCTATTAGCTTTCTTCATGGTCCAGCTTTCCCAACCATTCATAGACATTGGAAATACACTCACATGGACAATTCTAACTTTAGCATCCAATCATATATCTTTACACTTCAGGATCTTGTCTGGTTCCTTCATAGCTGCCCTTCTAAGTCCTAGGCCATTTCCGAACAAGGCTGTTATAGCGCTTTGATTCCACTTTCAACATCCTATGGAATCCTGGGGTTTGCAATTCTGGGAGGGGCCGGGCAGCCCCTGCAAACCCCAGGATTCCGTAGGATGTTGAAAGTGGAATGAAAGCACTGTAACAGTCTCGTGCGGAAATGGTCCTAGTCTTCTTCTCATTTCTTGACTGCAGTCAATTTCATTAGGTACATTTATTTTTAGGCAAATAAAGTGCAGACAGGAAACTTGAATCTGCAAAGTCAGAATCCCACTGAGATCAATATAAAACCATTCTTTCCAAATTTTGGATTTAAACTAGAAAAAAGCAGGCAACTTCATTCCAAGTAGTATCAACCAGAGAACTGTCTTGTGACAGAGCAGAGACAGAGATGAAGACTAATAAATTTTATTAGGCAGATCTATGTTTAGAAAGGTTTGTATTTATTCAGGGGTGGAGAAACTGTAGGTTCAATGAGAAGGTAGAAAATAATGCGGAATACTTTTATTTAGCTTTAATACAATCTTGTTAATAGCCATTTCCTAATTGTCAATCCCACATTGTGCCATCACGCATCATGAATTTCAACCCCCCTTATTGCTATTTTGTAAACTTGGCACCCCAAGAGCTCAGTAGTAGAGCATATGTTCTACATGCGAGAGGTGCCAGGTTCAGTCTTTGGCATCTCATTGCCCTCCAAGTGTTATTGGAGAGCAAGTTCCATCAGCCTTATCCCACAAAGCCAATAGTTTGACATCATGGGAGTTACCATTCAAGAACATAAAGAGGGTTACACATTCCGTATCCACTAAAAGAATCGGCTGAATTGTGGTAAGAAAGTCCTTGTCCAAGATATTGGAGAGCCTCTGAAGTTAAAGTATATAATCCTGGGCAAAATGGACAAATAAGGGATTTTTTTTCCTGTGGACCATACAGTTATGTTCATGAGGGGAAAAGCATTTTTTAACTAGAGTGAGCTCAGAGCTCAGTGGCAGAACACATTCCTTCCATGGCAGCAAGCTCCCAGGTTCAGTCCCTAACATCTCCAGCTAAAACAAGAGTGGACAACTGCCAGGGGCTGGGATCTGTCCCTGGAAATATTTACCTTTTTTTAAAAAAATGGGAGAAATGGCCCACCACACTCCCTGCTGGACATGGGGGGGCAATTTTAGCACATTTTAGTGCCCTTCCCATTCATTGTAGGCCTAGCAGAGACTTTTGAACAGGAAATCATCTGTCTCACTTCCTGTTTTACAAAAAGTTCTCTCCTGGGCTGAAAATGGCTGGGATGGGGGAATGTGCTGAATTTAAGGGAAGTGCTGAGGGGCATGGTGGCCACGTTCAGGCTGCATTTCCCCCACCCTTATTCTGAAAAGATCAATGAACCCAGCTGGGAGAAGCTTTGGCTCTCCAAACATTTTGGTCTACAACTTCTGTCAGACCAGTGATGGCTCATTAGCTGGGCAGAGGGGTTTACCGCTCTGCAAAGCCTTCTGATTCCTGGCATGTTAAAAATAATGTTAGCTGCCAGGACTCACAGCAGGTGGCACCTCATTACCATGCTTGCTCCAAAATTCCTCTGCCCTCTGATTCAACCAGCTTTGTCATCCTTTGCTTCAGGATATCACAGTTCTCTGTCTTCTTCCTGTGGCTACCCCAGGTCCTATCTCCAGTGGAATCATTTTGCCACTGAATATGTTTTATGTACATGAACGTATGTTCATTCGCACCATTCCACCGCTAAATTGGAGGCAGCGAGAAAGCTCAAGAGAGGGCATTTAGGTGGAGCACATTTCCTCTCACATGTTATCTTTGCTGATGGTCCTAATAACTCCACATAGGTAGTGGGGTCATTACTATCTCCTATCTTCTTATCACCTCAATTCCTTTCACACTACACAATTACAGCACTATGATGCCACTTCAGCTGCCATGTCTGCTACCTATTGAATCCTGGGATTTGCAGTTTCATGGGGTACAACAGCCCTGCAGAAGAGAAGTCTAAGCAACGCCCCCCCCAACTGAAAATCCTGGGATTTGATAGGCTTCAGAGTGCTGGTTATGATCTATAAAGCCCTATATGACTCAAGTCAAGGTTGTCTTGTGAACTGAGTCTCCCTATATGAGCCTGCCTGAGTCCCAAGATCGTCAGGAGAGGCCCTTCTCCCAGTCCCACAACTATCACAAGCATTGTTGGTGAGGATTCACAAGAGGGCCTTCTTGGTGGCTGTCCCTAGGTTCTTCCCAAGGAGGCCAGAACGGCCCTCTCCCTGCTGTCATTCCATTACCAGGCAAAACCCTCTTTATTCCAGCAAACTTTTAAAATAAAAAGTTCTAAAAGAATGGGCTGAGGTTGCTGTACTGTTTTGAACTGAATAGTTTTGAAGGGTTTTCCTCTATTTAATAGGATTTTATCTTTTTAAGTGTAATTTTAAATCATTTTGATAGTTTAATCCTATTTTAATGTTCTCCTTTTTGTATGTTTTTAGTTGTATTGTTTTTTAAATTGTACACTGCCTTGAGTCCAATTTTGGGAGAACGGTGGCATGTAAGTAATAACAGCAGCAACAATTACAAGAACAACAATAGGATAGAACAGTAGCAATTCAAGTATAATCACAGGGGTATAATTGTCTAGTGTGAAAGGAAGTCTGGCCTTCTCTTGCTGCTTGCATTTATCTATAGATTTCAGGGCTTCTGATTCCCCCCTACCCCCGTACGCTCATACCCCATTTGGGCACCTGAGTTTTTCTTCACCCTAGGTACCAGCTGTATCTGCCCTACCTCCAGCCAGCATGACCACAGATAAGTGACTAGGGAAGCTGTAGCCCAAAGCATCTTGAAAAGCCAAAGGCTTTCCACCTATGAGATAGCTGGTAATTAATAATGTCTGGTCTCCACCAGAGTGGACAGTACTGGGCTGGACGGACAGACCGTGGGCTTTGAGAGAAAGCATGCTGATGAGACCTCAGCTGGGTGAATTACATGCATGTGCTTTACTCGCATAAGGTTCCTGGTTCAGTCTTTCGCATGCCCAGTGGAAGACCCTCAAGGAGCCACTACTGTGAAAACTCCTTTTTGGGGAGGACTCATAGCTTATGGAGAGCCAGCATGATGTAGTGGTTTGAGCACTGAACTACGACCCTGGAGACCAGGGTTCGATTCCTTGGTGGGCCATGGAAACCTGCTCCATGACCTTGGATGTGTCTCACACGCACAGCCTCAGAGAACCCCATGATAGGTTTGCTTTAGGGTTGCCGTAAGTTGGAAATGACTTGAAGGCACACAGCAACAACAACAAGAAAACAACTCATTTCAAGAAGGATATTGACAAGCTGGAACATGTCCAAACAAGGGCAACCAAATGGTGAAAGGTCTGGAAGCCATGCCCTATGAGAAGCGGCTTAGGGAGCTGAGGATGTTTAGTCTGCAGAAGAGAAGGTTAAGAGGGCACATGATAGCCATGTTTAAATATTTGAAGGGATATCATGTTGAGGAGGGAGCGGGCTTGTTTTCCGCTGCTTCAGAGACTAGGACAAGGAGCAATGGATTCAAACTACAGGAAAAGAGATTCCACCTCAAGAAGAACTTCCTGACAGTCAGAGCTGTTTGGCAGTGAAATATGCTGCCGCAGAATGTAGTAGTCTCCTTCTTTGGAGGTTTTTAAGCAGAAGCTGGATGGCCATCTGTTGGGAGTGCTTTGATGTGTGTTCCTGCATGGCAGGGAGTTAGACTGGATGGCCTCTGGGGTCTCTTCCAACTCTATGATTTTATGATTCTATGAACAACAACATGGCTTAGTGGTAGAGCATGTGTTTGGCCTGAGAAGTGAGAAGGTCAAAGATCCAACTCCCTGGGATCTCCAGTCTAAGTAATTCTGGTAGTTGGTGATGAGAAGATGGGTAGTCATAATAAATAATACTAATCTAGATGGAGAAATAATTTACCTTGATATAAGGCAGCATTCTTCATCCAAGTACTAAACAAACCACCCTTTGCAGTTCATCAGGGGACAACAGTGGGGTAATAAGTATCAGAAAAATAAAACAGTTCATAAATTGTTTGAGTTTTTTTTAAAATCTTTTTTATGTACTCCAGATGGGCTTGATAGAAAATGACTGCCAACAAGCTAATGGCTGGTCTTTAAGGAAAGGTCAAACCAAATAATATGCAAGTCATGGGAGTTGTTTAGAGCTGTCATAAGATGCATTTACTTATTAGCTATGCTCTGGAGTACAAGCTTCTCTGTGTTCTGCACGGTGAATTTTCTGGCAAGAAGGAATGTTCTTCTTGTTTGTTCTAAATTGATTTAAATTGTACCCAAAGGTGCCCTAAGGTCTGGATCAAGGAGGTTATTTTGTCCTTTCTATTCCTGCCTTCCCTCAAAAGGGAAGTAGTGAAATGACAATGGAGAGAAGCATTTATACTGGTGGCATCAAGAAAAAGCACATCTTAAAAGAAGAACAAGGATGATGACTATTTATTTATTTGTATCCCACATTTTTTCTAATACAGGAAGCCCCCACCTCTTGATGCTCCGTTATCTGATGATTCACTCTTTTGACACTTCCAAATTAAAGGCAGGTTCCATTAATTTGATATGGGTTCTGCTCTTTCATCAGTTCTTCTTGCCTACAGAGGCTCACTTGGGACTGCTCACATGCACACACGACTTGCAAAGTAAGCTGAGAGGGGGAAAGAAAGGTGCCAAGCCAGCTGAGAGATTTTGTAAGCAGTGTGTATGCGGTCAATCCCAAGTGAGCCTTCGTAAGTCCTTCATGCTCTCTACAGCACAGTACATGGGTTCTGCTTTTCAGGCGGTTCTGTTTTCTGATTGTGCTCCGGTCCCTTACCTGTCAGATAAGTGAGGGAAGCTTGTACTGGAACTCAAGGTCGCTTACAAACATTAAAACAGATACAGTATACATTAGAATGAGCTGACCCCAAATCAGTGAAAGAGCACATGCCAGGTACTTCAGGGGAAGCTAAATGACTAGGTCACAGGCAGCCTTGAAGAGTTGCTGCTCATCAACATGGGTGCTGCTGTGGGAGATGGACCCATAGTCTGGCTCCGTATAGATCAGGAAAACCATGGCTCAGTGCTAGAGAAAAAGTTTTGCATGGAGAAGGTCTCAGAGCCAGTTCCTGGCATCTTCCAGTGAGGCTTCATTTAGTGTAGGCCAAAACTGAAAAGAACTTTTGTCCCTCTAGATGTTTGGAATTTCATTTCACAGAAGCTCAAGTCAGCACAGCGAGGAGTAAGGGATAATGGGAGCTGTGGTCACTACTAGGTTGGATGGATCAATAGCTTCATTTGGTGTAGCTTCCTATATGCCTAAGGTAGAAAGGTTTCCTTTACTGGTCATTGGCAGCTTGATTTATCTTTTTCACATTTGAGTATGCTTTTAGGATACTTCACATCCCAGGTGTGTCCACTTTAAAAATCCCAAGCAGGTAAGTAGGTTGCTGCCAATCAGAGTAAGTGGAAAGTATAGCAATGGGTGAATGATCTTAGTAGAAAGAGGAAGACTAATAGATGAAGTTTCAATTGTGCATGCTAGCATAGTTTAGAAAAATTACGTCCTCCAGCCAGCATGGCCACTAGTTGGAGTAGTCACTGAGCTATGGATTCTGGGAGTTGTAGATAACTTTCTGTTTTTTAGAAAGTAACTTTCTTTCTGATCCTAAGCAGATTTGACACAGGGAGGGGAGCTATGAACTATGTAAGTCTGAATTGCAGATTATAGATACGTTAAATAATGGAAAAGAGATACCCTACCAAAGAAATGTCCCAAAAAACCTAAAGAGCCTCTCTGAACACAGCACCATTTAAACATTTGGGACTACAGCTCCCATCATGACTGACCATTAGTCAGTGGTAGATGGGATTGATGGAAATTGACTCCAACTTGTCTGGCAGGGAGACACATTGGGGGAAGAAATAATCATAAAGTTAGATGGTTGTAGGTCATCTGAACCCCTTGCTTTGCTCAGTAAATGTTAGCCTTCACCAACAGATGACCGAACAGTCTCTGGCTGAATGCTTCCAGCAAGTGAGCACCTACCACCCACGTAGATAGTTGCTTCTGTTGTCAAACTGCAGATCCTGTTATTGCTGCTGCTGCTGCTGCTGCTGCTGCTGTTGTTATGTGCCTTCAGGTCAATTCTCCCAGAGGGTTTTTGTGGCCAGATTTACTCAGGGAAGCTTTCCTGTTGCCTTCCTCTGAGGCTGGTGTGACTTGCCCACAGTGGTTCAGTGAGTAGCCATGGGTGGAAACTCTGGTTTCCTGGAGTCCTAGTCAAGCACCCAAATCGATATATCACACTGGCTGTCCAAATTGCCTTTACCATAAAGAAATTTCTTGTAATTTTCAACAGAGATCTGCCCTCTTGTAGCATGAACCCATTAGTTCTAGTCCTGCCGTTTTGGAAAGCAGAGAGCAAGTTTAAGCCATCTTCTGTGTGCTTGTGAAAGCCCTTCAGGTTTTCTGCACCTCCCATCCTCTCCAGAATAAATATATCCAATTCCTTTAAGCAGGAGGAAAAATTAGAAATCCAATCAAAACGAGGCTCAATTTAAGAAAGCAAGAAGCTAGCTGGGAGTTAAAATCCAATGGACAAAATTAGTGGAAAAAGGAGATAGACAAGGCTCTGGAAAATATAACTCGATAACATCAGAATAAAGGTGACAGCTGATGCCAAATGAATAGATAAAGAAAACAGGTGGTTGAAGCAGGAATGGACAAATCACTGACTTTCAGTTTTGGGTCAATGTCTTGTATATTCGGTCAAAAGTCCTTTCTATCAAATCACCAATCTGTATGAATTTAAAGACATACGTAAACAAAACAATTCTTTTTCTGTGCAATTTGGCCTGAATTTGTATACTTGCACAATTCCCCTCTCCTGCGGTTATATACATTTTAATATACTTTTAAATCCAGCTTGTTCTAATATACATATTTTTCTGTGCACTTTCTGCACAGCCTGAAGAAATGCATCCCAATCCATCCATTCATCAGGTAGCATAAAGTAGGCGAGAGCGTGGTGTAGTAGTTTGAGTACTGAACTACAGCTATAGAGACCAGGGTTCAAACCAGCTTGGCTGCGGAAACTCACTGGGTGACCTTGGGCAAGTCACACTCTCTCAGTCTCAGAGGGAGGCAAAGGCAAAACCTCTCAGAACAAATCTTGCCAAGAAAACCCTGTGATCAGATTTGCCGTAGGGTTGCCATACGTCAGAAATGACTTGAAGGTGCACAACACAGATAAGTTGTTTTGCTTAAAGTATATACCAAGTATATTCTCCACCAAGCAAAGGATGAAAATAAGAAAAAATAACAACCAGATCCTGAGGATTTGTATTTATTTAGCTGGAGGCAGTGGAGGCCAGTATCAAACACCTGAAAATAATAACTCAATGGCCATTTCCGCACTACAGTGTTAAAGTGCTGCTATTCCACTATCAACCTCTTATTGAATTCTGGGGTTTGTAGTTTAGAGAAGGGCACTTCAGATTCTCAACCAAAGAGCTCTTTGGTCTCAGTAAACTACAAACCCCAGAATTCCACAGGGCATTGAAAGTGGAATAGCAGCAGTTTAACACTGTAGTGCGGAAATGGCCAATAAATCAGTATGGTAGGTGAAAATAAGATCAAAAATAAATTAGGAAATTCTGATTGCAAAATCTAGTGATTAAACAGTGGCAGAAAAAGGAAAACACATAGGAGGCAGTTAGTCAGAAGAGCCAAGGAATCCTTCTATCCTTCCACCTCATACGAAGTTCATGGGGGGAAATCAGGACAATCCATAGGAGGTAGAAGAGGCCATCAGCTGAGCTGCACCTGTCTTTGAAGCTCCCTGGTTTCATTTCTGAATAAGTGGATAATTAGGCAATTGGGAATAGCTAGTGGAGCATTAGCTTATAAACACCACAGGCCAAAAAGCACAGATGTTGTTCATTCTAGTGTGTGCACACTGTACTTCTGAGGATCACATAGATCTGACCTTCAGGATGCTTCATCCCACCCAATCCTTTCCACAGAGCAATCCTTCTCCAAACCAACCCTTTTAGCTGACCCATAAAACTGCTAACAGACCAGAAGAAAAGTGATGGTGTTAGAGTCACAGACCGTCATACCCCAGAGAGCTTGCAATCCACAAATTCCACTGTGAGGTAGACATTAGTGTTTATTTGTAGCAAAGTAAACAACGTAACATACTTCTTCCAAAGTTCCTGAGACTAAGGCCATTTCTATACTATACTGATACAGTGGTATTATTCCACTTTCAACATCCCATGGAATTCTGGGGTTTGAAGTTCACTGAGGCCAAAGAGCTCTCTGGCTGAGAATTCTAAATGCCTCTCCCTAAACTGCAAATCGCATAATTCCACAGGCTGTTGGAAGCGGAATAATAGCACTATAAAAGTGCAGGGAGGAAATGGCCTAAAACAGTGGTTCTCAACCTGTGGGTCCCCAGATGTTTGTGGACTTCAGCTCCCAGAAGCCCTGAGCATTGACCATAGTGGCTGGGGCTTCTGGGAGCTGAAGTCCACAAGCATCTGGGGACCCACAGGTTGAGAACCACTGGCCTAAAGCATACATAGAGTTCACAGGTTTTATACCTATGTGTATGAATTTTAGGCATGCAAAACTGTGATTGGAGAGGATCCTAAATTTAACATCTCTGCACATCTTTATACATTTCCCAGAACCGGAGTTGTTTATCCTCGTTTCATCCTTGGGGCTGAAACATATTTCCTGCCCCTTATTTTAGACACTTCTGGTTCCCAAAACACCTTTTGGTACTTTCCTTTTTAACCCACTCTGATTTTCTCCCCCACTCACCAGATGCATTGTAGCAGTGGGCGATAAAGTAATTAATCATTTCATATATTGGAATACACAAGCAAGCTTCAAATAAATATATTGTTACAATCAACGATTAACACTCAATATTAGCGCTCTAACTAAACTAGCATTGCCCTTCTACTGACTACCATACACTATTTCAATACGCTTCTAACAAAACCACTTACGATAGGAGCTATGCATCCTGACACAGGCCTACATTTTATATTAGATGTTGTTTCTGTTGGAGTTCAGTTGTTCTGGGGGGATCTCAATGCAGGCAAAGCCATTTCCCACTTTTGGCCTCATGGGAACTGAGGACAAAGGTCAGTAAGAGAAAGGTAATAAAATTTCACCTCCATTTGCAACAGCAAAGTAACTTCCCTTGCACTCCAAGGGTGACCTTGGGCAAATCACACTTTCTCAGCTTCAGAGGAAGGCAGTGGCAACCCTCCTTTGAACAAATTCTACCCAAAAAACCCTTAGGTTTGTCATAAGTCAGAAATGACTTAAAGGCACACAACAACAACATATTTCCTCCAAGTTTTCTATGTGAGTGCCTTCTGCACTCACTGCAGCTTGGGCAGCTCCAGGGCTGAGGTGCCTCCCCCACACAAGATCATTGGCCAGCACGTTCAGCATTTTGGCCAGCACGTTCAGAAGTGGTGTGGAGCACTGTAGCAGCACAACCATTTTTGGCAAGAGAATGAGAACCCAAATGCCATTTTGTAATTCCCCAATGTACCGTCCTTCTGAGGTATTGTAGAAATCTTAAAAGAGCTGGTTGGGCTTACAGTAGCCTGATATGGCCACTACTGTGCAAACCCAGGTTGCGGCTGGGGGAACCTCTGACGTGGAGCACACAGGGCTGGGGTTCCAGATACTGCCTTAAGATGATGGGTGCTCGAACCAGGCCTGCACAGTGACAAAGGGTTACCTTAGTTCTTCACCTGGCAACAGTGCCCTCCCTCTAAGAGAGGAGAATTAATTTGCCATGCCTTATGCTGATCGCCACCCTCTTCTCCCACTCTCTTTAATAAGCAGCATTCCACTTTTGTGCCATAGATTACCAATAGTCAGAATCACAGAACATGAGTGCATTCTGGATTTTAAGTTCTGGGCAGACTTTTCATGTAGCAAAAGGATATGATGACATTGATATGCTGCTGTGGAAGGGACAGGGGGATATTTTATGGAGAAAGCAAGTAAAGTGACTCAGAGGACTACGTTCAGCCCTCCACATTTGCTGGCTTAACTTTCGCAGATTTAATTATTTGTGAGTTTCTCCAACCCCTGCCCTCTCAACCCAAGTGCTTCTTTCCCAGGAGAACCTTCTCTCTCAGCAGCTTCAATCAGGCCACGCAGCCCTTTAAACATCCATCTCTGTCCTCCTCCGTCTCCACCAGCTGCTGCCTGGCCAGCTTGCAGCCAATTTCTCAGCACCACAAACCCTTTTGTGATGCCACCCACACACCCAACGAAGAAGATAGGTGAGAGAGAGGATGTATAGGGCCATCATGGTGACGCACTCGCATTCCCTGACTTGGTTTGCACACTGTCCGTCTGTCCTTCCCACTATGACTTGGCCCCCTGCCCACAGACATACAGACACATTTTGATATTGGCATTTTTTGGCAGGAGTCCTGTGCCCTTAATCTCACTGAGTGTGGAGGGCCATTATCTGAACCATCCCACAGCTGTGGTCCACCTTTTTGGAATAGTCCTTTGGGAATAGAGTAGGAAGGTGGACAGCTTTGGAGGGCTGGAGGCCTGAATGGCTCCCTTTGAAGCTTCCAGGGGTCATATCCTGCCACGGCCAGGCTGACAGATTTGGTGCTTTGATGCCAAGGGTAGTAAAGAAAGACCACGTTTTCTATTTATATAGGGTGCAAAGGGAGCATACACTTTATACATTTCCGTACTACACCATTACAGTGCTATTATTCCACTTTCAAGATCCTATGAAGTCCTGGGGTTTGCATTTTAGGGAGGAGCATTTAGAATTCTCAGCCAGAGAGCTCTTTGGCCTCAGCAAACTACAAACCCCAGAATTCCACAGGATGTTGAAAGTGGAATAATAGCACTCGAACAATGTAGTGCGGAAAGGCCTTTGTAAATGCAACCCACATGGTACTCTGCTTTGTTCATGCAACCATCCTGTGAGATAGGCTTGCCAGAGAGTGAGAGAAACATGGAGAGTGAGTGTGTAAGTATGAGTGGCTGGCCCAAGGTCACTAAGTAAAGTTCCTAAGAACTTCATCATGCCATGGTGTTGTACCATCATAGCAATGTATTAGTCCTGCTTTTGCCTCAGCCTTATCACATGATGTCATTGCTCTCCAGGCACTATTGCATTGTAGAGTCACTGAAAATGTGTTTATTTTTCACAGTGGAAATAATCCGTTAATGACCCCTTTTTACATAGCAATTCAGGAACCAGTTTGAGTGTGGATGTCTCATAGTGCTTTCTTCCACCCATGAACTATTGGTGGTATGATGTGGTTATGTTGTAGCGTTGTGACATCATAACACTATGGTGCTATTTCAGCTAGAGGAACCAATCATGAAGCAAGGGGCAGGTTACAGAGGTCAGTAATAATGCCTTAGTGTGGATGAACAAACCATGCAAATGACACTATTAAAGCACAAATGCAGGCAAGGATATGGTAGAGAGTGTCAGTAATCAGCTATCCTCACGAGAGTGGCTGGAGCTGATTTCAAAGGCATAAGGAGTAGTGTGATAAGGCCCTGAGTGGAGATTTGAACCGGGCTTCTCTGGTTCTCATCCAAAACTCAAACTAGTACACCACACCAATTAAGTTCACCTTTCCCCTGCCCACTGAGTCTCCTGTATAAATAGCCCTCTTTCAAAATCTTCTGCACGTTTGCTGAACTAATGTATTGTTCTGGCCAAATTAGTCTGGGGCTTTGTTTGTAAGATATTTTGGCTGAATTTAAAAGATGCAAAACTCTCTGGCAAAGCATAGATAAGCATTGAATAAGCCCTGCAGCTTCAGGTGTTTATCCAAAATACACACCATGTGTTTGTTTATTTTTGTTAAGAGCTGTAGAAAAAGACCAGCTTTTTTCTACTATCCCCCCTCCCACCACCACTGCCATCCACTGTATCTCGCACTATGGTGAAAATCACAAGATATGTGGCTGTTAAGTAGATCCAAGTCCCCTTCTTGCTGCAACTGATACACAAACGTTTCTGCCATCGTTTTGCTCGTGTGCATAACTCCTCCTCACCGTGGTGATGCTTCTTGTCTGCTGTGAAGGATACAAGAAATACATTTTGCTGTGTGATTGTTCTGTTGCTTGCAAAACCAAACCAGGAGAGGGCTTCCCCAGCCCTTATCTGAGCTCTACAGATGTGCAGTATTGCATTACTTATATTTTGGACGGCATGGCTGTGAGAGCACTTCAGGTAGAGAAAGGCTGTGAGATGAAGGGCCTTTCCGCACGACGCTATTTTAGTGCTATCATTCCACTTCCAACATCCTCTGGAATCCTAGGGTTCGCAGTTTAGGGAGGGGCATTTAGAATTCTCAGCCAGAGAGCTCTTTGGCTTCGGTAAACTACAAACCCCAGAATTCCATGGGATGTTAAAAATGGAATAATAGCACTGTAACACTGTAGTGTGGAAAAGGCCTTAGACTAGATGTCCCTTGTGGTCCCTTCCAAATCTAAGATTCTATGATCTCATGTCTTTCAAGCGAATTAATTAATTTTCAATTAATTTTCAATCAAACAATTAATCAAACTTGAAAACAGGCAGCAAGCCTTCGAAGTGGCATTCTTCCTTCTCTCACACAAAGAATGGATTCTGTCCCATTGCATTCTGGGACATGTAAACTAGTATTAGCAGCTAGGTCTGGAGAGCCACCCATCATCTAAGATTTGCCAAAATGTTCCAGAACAACTTTCACATCATTGTCCTATTCTGGCTAAGGTCAAAAGGGATCTGGAATCAAAGGGCAGTTTATGGGTTTAGGGCAGTAGAGTTAAGAAAGTTTGATAGTGAGCCCTGGATTATTTCCCTCTCATTTTCACAACCAAGTAACACTATTCTTCTCAGTCTCTATTTTTCCAGGGATTTTGGACTTCAGTTGCCAGAATCTCTTGCTACTGACAATGCTGACTGGGACTTCTAGTAGCTGAAGTCCAAAAGATTTGTTGGACTAAAGTTGGGGATCATTGAAGTAATCCATACTTGCCATGTATTACAGTATTGTATTTCCCCCCAGCGACCAAAGACACCTCAAAGTTCTTTTTTAATTTAAATATTTCTGGAACACCATCCAAGCAAATGAGATTCCAGTTTATAAGCACAGACTTTTTTTTTAAATTGAAGATGATAGATTTGACTAAAAGTTTTATCCTTTAATTAAGGGAAGAAACCTTCAGCACAAGATTTGCATCAGTGACCATGTTCATCACTTTTTCTTTTAAAAAGAAAAAAAAATACAGTATGGAATACCTCTAGCAACATCTTGGCTGCAGTCCAGAAGTGAAAATATTTTTAATCACCTTTTGTTCTTTTATTGTTCCTGGAATTCTCTCATGGTCAGCTGTAGATGTTTGCTAAAATTTGCACTATTTGTTTGTGTGAATGTATTCATTTTGTATACTTTGTAAAACTTTTTCTCCTCTTAAAAAGGAGCATCTGAGCAATGGATCATTTAGAAAATTGCCTCAGATTGCATCTGCTTTTCAGGCTGGTTTCTTTGGGGAAACCAAAAACCAATCCACTTTTTTACTAATAAGTACAGCAAAATGAATGCTTAGTGTTGCAGTATGCATTCGTGTTAGGCCACAGTGTGAATGGAGGGTTTCTCATAAACAACGTTGTTATGCCATGCATTCTAACACAGGCTGAATTCTAATGGCCCAGGGTTCATTAATGCAATTCATTCTTGCATAGGCAGAGTTTGGAAACGTTACCTTTAGACCACAGAGCTTATCACGTAACGCTTATACCACGATTGGACTACGCTAGTCCTGTCTTTGCTTGGAGCTTATCACAGAAAATAGTGGCTTTCTGGGTACTCTTGCTGTACTGCTGCTGGGTTGTTTGGAAATCAATTCTCTTCCCATCCAATATATAAAAGTCAAACTTTGTTTGTCTGCATCAGGCAAAGACCTCATATGATTGTCTATGTCAAGTGAAGACCTCATATGATTGGCTGCCCAAGAACATTCTGTGCAGTCTTGGGGTTGGCAGTTTAGAGAGAGGCCTTTAGAATTCTCAGCCAGAGAGCTCTTGGGCCTCAGTCAACTGTGTCCGTCTTGAATAGGCTGGTTGCTATGGCTGAGCAGCAAGGAGGAGGACAGTGTATTTGCTCAGGAACCCAACCTCTCTATGTTAATAACTCTGAATGCAGATTGGATTGGGGGAATATGGGGAAAAGTTACAGGCACTGGACAAGACAGTTTGGGTAATTAGAGACACAGCATCTCAAATCTTTCTAACAGGTATTATCTATGAGAAAATAAAATCTCAGGCAATGCTGGGCATATATGTTACTTTGAAATAATCCTTTAATGACCCTCCTATCTCACTATGGGAGAGCCAGTGTGGTGTAATGGTTTGTGGGCTTCACGAGGGCTCTGGAAGACTAAGGCCATTTCCACACCCTACCTACTTCCAGCAGCATCCCATCATGATCTCAGCAGCACCTTTGCCGGGATGGGAGCACAACGCAAGCACTCCCCTCCACACCCAGCTGGCTCCCTGCAGAAGTGAGCATGAGTGACCCACACCATCCTTGTGCAGCACAGCCAGCCTCTGTCCCATGTTGCACTGGGGAAGGAAGCCCCTAGATCGTGCTTCTTCTGTTCCACACAGCTACCAGCAATGAGAGCATCGCAATGGGTGGGGACATGTTGGCAGTGGGACCGCAACGATGTCATGTGAAAGCATGACTTCCAGACCGCTGCCAATGCGTCCCCATCGCAGGGCAGCAACACCATGAGGAAATGGCCTAGGATTCATATTCCCACTCAGCCCTGGGAACCTGTTGGGTTACCTCAAGCAAGTCATACTTTCTTAACCTCAGAGGAAGGCAATGGCAAATCCCCTCTGAATACACATTACCAGGAAAACCCTGTGATAGGTTCACCTTACAGTCACCATAAGTTGGAAACTACTTGCAGGCACACAACAGCATGCTTCTATGCAGTTCATTTACATCTTTCCTTGTTCTGCATAACCAGGCCTGATTATCAGAGCCCAGTGAGATAATGTTGCGTGTGACTGTGTATCAAGATTCCTTATATACAGAAGCCCAGATGCCAGGCTGATGTAGAGTTAGTACAGAGTTACAGAGTTAGTTGCTCCAATGCTTTAACTCTACAGAAGGCAAGCAATTCCAGCCCAAGGCCAGATTCGGTTTTTGAGAGCTTTACAGAGGATGTGTTCCAGTGACAGGTGGATCAAAGGCCAGAAGAGTGAGATGCAAAATATCAGTATATGTTAAAGTAAAACTCTCACTGCTAGTAACCAAGAGCCTTATCACACATGCATTTGTCCCACTTTCCCTTCAGCCTTATTGCATGATGTTGTTGCTCTCCAGGAGCTATTGTGTCACATTGCATTGCGGAGTCATTGAAAATGTGTTTATTTTCACAGTGGAAATAATCTGTTAATGACCCTGTTTCCTGCAACAGTTCAGTAACTAGCTTGAGTGTGGATGTCTTATAGTACAGTTGGCCCTCCACATTTGCAGGTTTGACATCCACAGATTTGATTATTTCCAAGTTTCTCCAACCCTGCTTTCCCACCTCAGACACTTCTTTGCTTGGGGGAACCTACCCTCTTGGTGGCTCCAGTCAGGCCGTACAGCTCTTTAAAAACCTGCCGCCAGTCCTCCTCCTCCACCAGCCACTGCCTGGCCACTCAGGACAGCTCGTAGCCCAATTTCTCAGCACCACAAGCTTTCTCCCAGTGCCCCACATACACCCAAGGAAGAAGATGGGCAAGAGAGAGGAAATATAGGGCCACCATGCCAACCCTCTCCTTTCTCTGGCCTGGCCTATTCTCCCCACCCCTGCCTCAGCCCCCTTCTCACACACACACACATACACACACACACACGTTTTGATATTTGTGATTTTTCACTTTTGTGAGGGTCCTGTGCCCCTAACCCTAGTGAATGTGGAGGGCCTGCACTGTTTTCTTCTGCCCATGAACTATTAGTGGGTGTGGTGTGGGTGTGGCCAGGTAATCCGTCCCTCAAGGGTTCCCAGGGAAATCTCACTGTTATGACATAGTGGCGTCATAGCATCATGATGTCATAATACTATGCTATTGTTACAGCTACACAAACCAATCACAAAGTGAAGGAGGGGCTACAGGAGTCAGTAATGGTACATTAATGTGGAGGAAAATAATGTGTTAATGATACTGTTAAAGTGCTAATGCAGCAAAGGTGCAATAGAGAGTGTCAACAATCAGCTACACTCATGGAGCGGATTTCAAATGGAATTAACACAGCATAAGGAGTAATGTGATAAGACTCTAAGTCATTGGAGAGGCACTTTAACTGTTTAGAATGGGAGAAATTTTGATGTTATAAGGAAGGAGTGCATGGCAATATGGAGAACCCAAAGTCAAGATTTAAACCCCAGGAGGCTTGATACAGCTCCTAGGCCCAAGTTCCTTCCCTCCCTGGTTTAATGAGATAAAAGCACACACCGTACATCAATAAAATAAAAACAACCATGGCAAATTCTGGATGCATCACTTCCAGTGTGAGTGTTTCAGAAACTTCTGAATCTGGAGATGGATGCCAAGAATGCCACAGTACTCAGCGCAAAGGCTGTTTCAAAGCATCAATATGCAGGGTTATGCAGGGAATTAGGAAGCTACTTTATATTTAGTCAGACTATTGGACCATCTAATCAATCTTAATGAGAAGGGGATCTCCAGGGTTTCAGACAGGATGCTCTGTTGGCCCTCACTGTGACATGTCAAGGGTTGCACCCAGAAAGTTCTGCATGCAGAGCAGATTTTCAAGTGTGCTGTGCTCCCATCTCTTTCCTTTTATCCCCCCATCTTTTTTTAAAAAAAAAAGCTGACAGTAGAAACACCAGCTGCAAATCTCACAAACTGCTGTGTCTTAGAACTGTGTTGTTTAAACATGGGTAGAAAAGTGCTCTTTTTCATTTCATTTTTATTTTTCCCCTCACTTAACTAGTTAAATGTTACATTTATGATTGGAGTAAACTAAGGCAGAAAAGTAAGGAACATCACTGAGAAGATTATCATAGCGTGCCCGCATTTGCCTAGAAACCCACCCTAAGATGTCAGCCATTGAAGCCTTTTCATGTGGAAAGATTGCTAAGTAAATTCTCTAAATGTCTACTCATCTCCCCTAAGATGGTGAAGCAGTGAAGCAGCAAATGTGAAAATCGGCACAGCTTTATGATGGAGAGAGGGTCTCTCTTCTTTCTCTCTCTCTCCCACCCCCTTTCATATATATTGAGGATGCCAAATTGAGATGCAAATTCTGACCCCAGGAGATTTTTAACACTCACATGAGTGCACATCAAAGGAATGTCTCTGGCTTCAGCAATCTAACCATTTTGGTTGATTGATAGACAGACACTCCAACTGGTCTGGATTCATTCAATGGTTAACTTGTTCATTTATTCAACAAGGCAATAATGAACTGTTGCTTCAGGCGATTGGAGAGTTTGTAAATGCAGGCTGCTTATTGGGCTCACTATTTTGGTAGAGTCCCTGGATTGTTTTTGCCATCCATGCAACTGGGAGCATGAATTGTTTTGCTCCATGAATAACATTTAAGGTGAGGTGTTGCGGCTTTTGAAAATGAGCACCAGCAGTTCTCACTTGAGGCATCTCTGGACTTCAAGTTTCAGCAGTTTCAGCATCCCCAGCTGGTATGGCCAGTGGTCCAAGATTCTGAGAGCTGAACAACATGAGGCTGAGGACAAGTGGTCTAGATTGTACAGGGTTCCTAACTTTAATTTGATGCTGAGTCTCTCAAAGCATGTTAATGTTCATATGCCATTGCAACTGTGCCCATCTCCATCCAACTAGACAGATTTCCCATTTCTTAGCAGGACTGCCAGCCATGCCCTCCTTCATGAAGCCCCTTCCAACTCTATGATTCTAGGATACTGTAAGCTGTATAAAGCACAAATGGAGAAAATGGGCCATGTAGAAGCTGTTGACTGCAACTTCCATGAGCCCTAGCCAACATAGCCAGTGTTAACAACTAATAGAAGTTGCATTCAGCATCTCTTGGGCTGCACATTCCCACTCCCAGTGGCTCAAGCAGGACATTCTTTTCCCATAGTTTGTTTCCAAACATTGGAAACTGAACCTCCTTAGCCTTCTCTTTGAAAGAGGTTGAGCCTTACATTTGGGTGGTTAAACAGTGAATTTTTGCAAACTTCAGAGATCCAGGCAGAGAATGTTGCAATCCCTCTCCCTCATTTCTCTGTGGTCTTTTTTGAGGTACAATTTCATTGACAGTTGCTAGCTGACTTTGCTGTTAGAAAGAATGATATTTTTCTCCTTAGTTTTGCTAACAGTGTTGATGAAAACACCAAGGAAGAAGTGTTGATTCTGAATTCCAGAAGGGTAGAACAAACAAGAAGGGGGGTGAAAAGAGTCTTCTGGCATCTTAAACACTAAGCTTTCATGGGTGTCTCAATAAATCTGTAAGTTTTAATGTACCACAGTGTTCTCTTTGTGTGTGTTGATTTTAAAACTTTCTTAAGCTTGCTTCTTCTCCAGTTGCCATTTCCAAGGATTCTGAAGGGACGTGATGACTTCTGAACAAAATACACATTTGCTGTGTATTTTGTACTTCTGCTTTGCATAACGCTGTGGTTCCAGAGGCAGGACTATTTTGAGCTAGATGAACTGAATAAGTTAATCTGTATCTGTTTTTTTAAATACAAAATACTCTTTTAAATTCTTATGTCAAATACAAAGTAAGATATCAACTGATAATAACTTAAAGATGTAATGAATATATTTGCATAAATCTCTGACAGTTACAAAACACAGTCCACTTTAATGATGTCTTCCACTACTGTAGCAGTTTGTTCATGTGTCTTTAAGAATTATCTCATGCTATGCGTGTATCTGAATATTTATTTTCAGAAATGGAAAGGGGGTAAAGTCTGTGGGGGAAGGATCTTTTCTTGCCATTGGCAAATGACTGTTTGCAATTGCCTAGAGAGGTGGTGGGGGTCTTCTTCTCTGGATGTCTTCAAAAAGAGGCTGGGCAGCCACCTGCTGGAGATGCTCTGGCTGGAATTCCTGCATTGAGCAAGATGGACCTGATAGCCCATAGGGCCCACTGGCCCTTACTGCACAAAGTTGTCATCCCAACAGAGCAACAAGTTACTCCCGGACCAGGGCCCGTGCTATTGCACGACATCATTGCAGTCCAGCTGCTGTCATGTCACCATCCAGGACAAACCCACTCTTTTTCATTACCAGAAAAAATCCAGTAATGATCCTGGGTCATGGCATGGGGAGAAGGTTGGGAAAGGGACTCATCATTGATGCTGTACTGCAGAAGGAAGAACAGTGTGCCTGACACTAGCCACCCACGGAAGCCGACTAGGCGCAGTGGAGAGCGTTCAGGTCCCGATTCCATCGCAGCAGTGGTAATGCTGGGATCCCACCGGGATAACGTGCTATTGGAGTGTAGTGCTGTAAGGACTTATGCATAAGTTCCTGGACATTTGTGCTTAGCTTGAATTTTGTTTCTAAAAAATTTCCTGTTGTTTTACAGGACAAATGATCAACTCGTTGCATTTCTATCCAGATATCGGGCTATGAACTTCTTGAAATCACATGGAAGAGACAACGCAAGGTAATGTAGTTTATTCTGTGCTTTGACAGGATGGTTAAAACCATTCTTTCTACAATCCTTTGCTGCATTTTTAAGCTGCCCACTAACCAAAGTTCTCTGGGCAGTGTACTATCTATTAGAAATGTAAAACACATCAGTAATGCAGTCAAACAATGATTAAAGACCATAGAATATAAAACCAAGATGAAAGCATCAGCTGAAAACAAAACATTGCAGGGAATTCAAACCAGCAACAGGATAAGAGTGCAAGATATAAAAGCAGTAAAAGCAGTTTTAAATGTTTGAGAGAATGAAAAGGTGAACCTGGTGTCAAAGGGACTGCAGTGCAGGCTACAGGTAAACCTTTCTATGGAGGCTGTTCGATGTCACCATGAAAATCCCTCTGTCTTGCAGCTGCCTGGCTTCTCTTATTTGGTTGGGATCACCCGGAGGAGGACCTCAGCTCGTATTAACTTTCTGTCATCACTTTATTATGTTAATAAAACAGGGATCATCACTTTCATTTTTTCCAAAGAAAAAAAATTGGCGATCAGTTAGTCCTAAACCTAAATATTCTAAAACAGAGATCTCATCTGATCTTGGAAGCTAGGGAGGATCAGCCCTGGTTAATTCTGAGATGAGGGGCCACCAATGAATACCAGATGCTGTAGGCTATAGTTCAACAGAAGGAACTGGCAAAAGCAGCTCTAAGGGCCTTTCCACACTACACTGTTATAATGATATTGTTCCACTTTCAACATCCTGTGGAATTCTGGGGTTTGTAGTTTACTGAGGCGAAAGAGCTCTGTGGCTGAGAATTCTAAATGCCTTTCCCTAAACTGCAAATGCCAGGATTCCATAGGATGTGAAAGTGGAATAGCAGCACTATAACAATGTAGTGCAGAAAGGCCCTAAGTATTCCTTTCCTAAGAAAACCTTATGAACTTCTTGGGGTTGCCATAAGTTGACAGGTGACTTGAAGGCACATTACACACACAGTCCTTCACCAGAATTTCTTTTTGAAAAAAGACTTTCCAATCAGAACAACAGTTTGTTTATTCAGGTACCTAATCTGCTAGCTGCTTGTGTGATTGTCCTGGTGTAAAGGAGATTTCTTTGGAGCAGAAATGTAGCATGTGAATAAAAAACAAAGAGAAATATTGGCATCATTGGATTAATCCAGATGCAGAAAGAAGAAGTGCCCATTTAGTAAAGTATTATGAAAATCCTTCCAATTTTTACAGAATAAAAGAAGCATTATGCAATAAGTACCCAAGTCAGAACCAACTTCAGGATGAAAATTTAAGAACGTGGAACTCAAGTTTTGCTTAGTCACAGATTCCTTAAATGTGATCTACTGTAACTATTCGCATGTAGAGAGGTTGCAGATATCCCCCTTCTAACACCTACAAGGAATGAATTGAAGCTTTCCTAAAACATTTGTCCAAGATTGCAGAGATATTTTGAATATGCTCTCTGCACATACTCAGAGATGTCTGGTGTTATCCATGTATTCCCAGGCTTAGACAAGCTGCAAGAAACAGATTCTGAGCCCAGTACAGAACTAAGCCATTACTGCACCTTTCTCTGTCCAATGTGACATATTTGAAAATCATTCTATCACTTCCTACAACCTTGGATGAAGGGAGGAAAATACCTCTTTTGCTATTAGAGTTGACAGTACTGTCATTTTTGTTTATTTTTGTGTGGATTATCAGTCTGCTTAGAAGTGTGAGAAGTTCATTATGTGTTTTCGATCACTATTCTTATTTTTACAATACTGTTTGCTGAGACTGACATCTGTATAATGACATTTTTCTTCTTAATATCATTTAATAGTATCATAGGATAGAGATACGTTACATGTAAGTTTCAGATTTTTTTGTGGGGGGGTTGGCTAGCTGTTAGAAATATTATTTGTCATTCTCATACACTTGGGAAGTTTCATGGTTTCTTTATACTCAGTGCCTTATGAGTTCTTGTATTGAAAACACTTTTTATATTATACAGCGGCATACAAGTGTCATAAATAAAAATATGTTTCATAAGAGTGTAATTGCCATAGTGGATCAGACCAAGGCCATTCTATTACTGTTATTAAATGCTAGTTTAAAACACACAATGGCAAAAGAGCATATATAATAGTGCATATAAGAAACAGTCATTACATATTTTAAAATTCATAATTTAAAACACACAATGGCAAAAGAGCATATAAAATCAGTGCATATTAAAAACAGTCATTACATATTTTAAAATTCATAATTTAAAAACCATATGAATAGGCCTGCTGGAAGAGACTGGCCTTTCCTGCTGTTTGGAGTGCAAGCCATGGGTTTTTATGCAGTAGCCAAAGAGTCGCCTTTGGAAGGCAGACAGAGGGACATAAATGTGGGCACTTGTACCCATTGCCTCACGTTCCTCAGCAACTGGTATACAGAGACATGTTGCCTCTGCTGTTGGAGGTGATACACCACCATCCTGACTCATAGCCATGGATGGCCCTCACCTCCATGAATTCATCCAGCCCCCTTCTCAAGCTGTCCAGTTTGGCAGCTTTGGCTATCTCTTGTGGCAGTTAATTCCACAGTTTGATCAAGTGCTCTGTGAAGGAATACAGTCCTTCCTTCTTTAATCCTTCCTGAATCTCCAATCATTCAGCTTCAGTGGACGATGCCATGTTTTAGTATTAGGAGAGAGAAAGAAAAGCTTCTCCTTACCTACATTTTCCATTGTGTTATTGTGTGCCTTTGAGTTGTTTTTTGACTTACGGTGACCCTAAGGCAAACCTGTCACAGGGTTTTCTGGGGCTGAGAATATGTGATGCAACCAAGGTCAGCCAGCAGGTTTCCATGACCGAGCAGGAAATTGAACCCTGGTCTCCAGAGTCATGGGCCATTTCCGCATGAGACCATTATAGCGCTGTGATTCCACTTTCAACATCCGATGGAATCCTGGGGTTTGCAGTTTAGGGAGGGGCCGGCCGGCAAACCCCAGGATTCCATCGGATGTTGAAAGTGGAATCACAGCGCTATAACAGTCTCGTGCGGAAATGGCCACGGTCTGACACTCAAACCACTTCACCAGGGCTTTCCAAATGGTGTGCCGTGACACGTTAGTGTGTCGCTTGAAGTGTGTAGATGTGTTGCCTACAATCTTGGAACTGTATGTTATTATTTATAAATCATATATTTTTAAAAATATATGAAAGGTTTTCATGAGATATGTTGTGTCTCCTTACATTTTGTTACCACAATTTATATATGTGTCTGTATCTCTTATAAGGGGTTAGTTTAACCTCTGGTTTGCTAGTAAAACTGAATTACTGTGTCACAAAATGATGCATGTCTAAAAAGTGTGTCACCAACATGAAAAGTTTGGAAGGCTTTGCACTACATTATGCTGGCTCTGTTCGTTCTCCATGTCCTCTGTCATGTCTCCTCATATTTGACATTTTTCCAAACTAAACAGACCACAACACTGAAACCCATTCTCACGGGGGAGATGCTCCATTTATTTGGTCTTTTGGTCTTTTGGTTTCATTAAACATAACTAGCAAACGTCAGGTAGGAGGCAATTGAGGGTGAGAATCTGGTAGAGAAGAAAAGGTGAGATTTGGGTCTGTACCAGTGGTTCTCAACCTGTGGGTCCCCAGATGTTTGTGGACTTCAGCTCCCAGAAGCCCCAGCCACTATGGTCAATGCTCAGGGCTTCTGGGAGCTGAAGTCCACAAACATGTGGGGACCCACAGGTTGAGAACCACTGAATGGGGTTTCTCATTGGAGTTTATAGACTAAGATGCTGCACCAAATTAAAAATAAAACATTGGGGTAAGTGAACTAGACTCTGAACGATGACTGTCAGTTTGAGACTGCCAGGCTGTGTTGTTTCAGCTTTGCAAGTCTTGCATTTTTCAGCTTTGCGAGTCTAGCATATGGAGGGAATTGTATTGTGAAAACAGGTGAGTGGAACAGAAGAAATAGGAGGCCATTTAAATACATAAACAGTTGGCAGAGCAGATCCTTTGGAGTTTGGAAATGCATGGCTTCATTCCGACTGGCAGGCTGTGCATTAGCTGGCGTCCCTGTCAGCCAGCAGTTAAATTGGAAAAGCAATGGGGAAAAAAAGGTCATGGAGATGCCTTCTGTTAAGCTTTGAATCACCTGATTGTCACTCCTTAAACCCTGCAGCTGACAACATAAAAACAAGAGAATGAGTTATGACAGCTCCCCATAATGCTGAGCCTCAAATGCTAACCTCAGCTGGGACCAGAACAATTTGAGCAAATTAAATCCACAGGTCTTCTGATCAGCTTAATAATAAAAATGTGCTAATGTACCACTTGGCCTCTCTTCTAAGGAGTATAGCTCATATCTTTGATGTAGATGCTCACATCAGAATACATAAACAATTAATTTTAATCACAGAATAATGGTTGTGATGGTTTTTAGTACACTGACTTACAATATCAATTTATATATTATTCAGAATCAGTGCTCTCTCTTTTCAAATTGTTTTTCCAGATTAATTGCATGCAAAATAGTTACAAAGCAGTAAGAGTTCCAAAATGTTTTTGTAACTTCTTCTGTATATAGAGATCTTGTTCTGAGAGTGGACAGAGACAGTGGTAACTCTGGTAACAGCATCCTTGTCTACAGTCTAAAGCAACCTTAAGTGGGCTACAGTTCCCATTATCTCTGCTTTGGGTCCTTTATGGGAGAAAAGCAGGCGATCAATTAGATATGTGCATACACACATACAATCTCCAAGCATGATTACATTTGTAGTCCAACATCTGTGGAGGTCCCAGGATTAGGAAAAGCTGGTTTAAAGTAATACACATATTTAAGGGGTGGCATGTGGAAAAAGGGAAAACATGAGTGTATGGACGTGGTGTAAAGAGAAAATACAGTGTTTGGAAGTTAAAGTAATTTGTGCTTTTATAGTTTTTTGCAGTTTAAAAAATTGAGGGAGGGGTCTCATTACATAAAAGTAACCAGAAATGATGCTATTATTTTTAAAATAAACTCAGAATACTACAAGCCACATACCATATAACTATTAGCTAACAGTGACAGTTCCAATTATATTGCAAACGAAGTGAAGCTGTCTTTCATTAAGCTGCAATTATAATGTGATTTTTCCATGAGAACTTTTATTTGTAATTTGTTACTTCAAAGCTCTGAGAAGGACAGTTAAAGAGCAGGCAGGCACAGAAGAAGGAAAAGGTTGAAACAAAACATTTCCGTGGAACACACTTCACCAGCAACATTTTGTTACAGGTTTCACAATAGCCATTGGAGCCAACATGTTCAGCATTGATGTTCAGAACAGAGTGAGGAAATGTAACTTTTTCTGGGGAACAACTCCCAAGACTCCCATAGCCTGCATGGATAAGGATTGCACTGGCTATGGGATTCTGAGAGCATATTCTAAAAAGGTAGCAGATCCAAACTCTGGTTCACAGGTATAATGCCTCTCAATATGGTTGCTTGCAGGTGAGCATTACTAGAGAGTGTGCTCTTTTAATGAACTCTATAGACCAGCCATTTTAGGAAGCAGGATGCTCGTCTAGAGAGGTCTTTGCTCCGGTCCATCACAGCTGTTCTCAGATCATAACTAAAGTCCAGTTACTAACAGGCAGAAAATGCCTAAATCTTTGAAGAACTGTAAAAATTATAATCCATTTTCCATTTGGGCTGTGCAGAAGATAATCATGTACACAGATGCCAAATAAAGATGGCAGGTCAGCTTTGTTTTATACAAATCAAGTGTACCTTTTAAACATTCCCACATCATTAAAAAGCACATTGCTGAGATTGGTCCTTGAGTGGCAGCAAAAAGAAAGGGAGAAAGAATCTATTAGCTTTGTCCTTTCCTCCACAAGAAAGCAATTCCAGTATTTCTCAGACAGTCCGTGAGCCAGCCACAGTGACACCCATCTTAATTCTGACTTCTTTTTCATGAGCACTTTCCCTGCATTTCCTTCTGGGTCTTATTTAGGGCAAGCTTTTCAAAATTCAGACTCATAGTTAACAGGATAAAAGAGAAGCAGAGGCAGGAATAAGCTCTTAGGTGCTGAATTCTGAGGCAGGATTGGTTTTAGAGTGGGAGCTGGGAGGCATGAGCTTACCTGCATAACTCTAATAAACTGCAGCATGGCATTTAGCAAATGGCGCTTCTGGTATTGGCCTCTGGTCCTGGCATCCTTGGAGATTCCCTGCATCTCAACAGAATCTACTGCTGATTCCTGTCCTGGGCTCCCCTTAAAATGCATTGATTTATAATCTGGCATTGTTTTTCTGATTCTCTAAGTGGTACCAATTGGGTGGCACTAGCCTCCATTTTAATATTCCATGGTGCACCAAAGCACTGCTACATGAAAGACAATTCAGATATATATTTAAAATGGAGGCTAAACCATCTATCAGGGGCTATCTGAAGCAGTGTTGAGATAGCTGCTTCTTACCTATAGGTAAGGCCCTTTCCGTACCCTACCTTCTTGCGTGGTCCTCCAGTGGCAATCCCGGCAGTAGCTCTGCCGGGAAAGGAGTGCAGTGGGAGTGCTCCCCTCTGCACAGGACCAGCAACCTGCAGAAAGGAGCACGAAGGACACGCCATTTCCTTCCACAGCACAGCCAAGTACTTTCTCAGGCTGTGCTGGGGCAGGAAGCACCGCCATTGTGCTTCTGGGGCTTCTGCAGGACAGATAAGTGTGGGATGGTAGCACAATGGTGTGTCATTGACAGGGAAAACCTGTCAATGGTGTAATCCACGATTGTACCGCCCGGCGACGGGGGAAGGACAGGGCCACAACCACGTCCTGCAGAAGGGTCTTCATGGTCCTTCTCCTCTCCCGTCCCCATGTCAGCATGGGAGGCTACTGCAGAAAGGGCCTAAGACAGGGAGGCAGACATCTCCCAAGCTGTTTTGCTTCCTGGAGCAAAGAACAAAATGGCAGCCCTTCCTATTCCAGGAACAAAACCTGCTTGGACTGGCAGTTGAATCTCTCTTCAACTCTGGTGAGAGGACTACCTAGTCTGCCATGTCTGAAGGCAACAGGCTAACTTAGGAGGCACAGGACAGGCTTCTGTGTCACATAGCCCTCTCCTCAACACTTTGCTACCAGGTCCTAACCTTCGCTGCTCCAGAGAACCTGCTCAGTTTATCTGATGATTAGGCTAGAAAAAGAAGAGCCACAACTTTCCCCAGGGCCTCTCAGATCTGGGTTCTTCTATTTTTCTCCTCTTTCACTGCTTTCAGTTATTTTTATTATTATTTGAAACTGGTAGAACCTCCAGTTGATATGCTATTATGACACAAAACATCCAGAAGAGACACAAACACCATGCTGATGAGTGCTTTATACAACACCAAAGGCAGAAGAATGTTGCATCTTTCCAAACTGGCATGAAAAGACAGCGTATGAAAAGCTGCCTCCTTAGCAGCCAGTTGGGAGACAACATCGTCATGCTGTGAATGTTGTATGCTGTTAAATCTGAAGGGAATTGCAGGCTCAAAGACCAAGCACAAATACTTCAAAACAGCTCTGAATGCCTCTGCTTTACAGTTCTTATGTAACACACACACACCCCTCAGATACTTCGCCAACATTTAATATTTTCTTTCTCCCTCACATCAGCAGTCCAAGGTCTCTTAGCTCTTTGCTTCCCAGTCTGTGTTTCCTAGTCTTTGGATGGGGAAGTGCCATTTGTGGGTTTCTCTCAGGCAGCAAAATGACTTGAGCTAGCCCTGAGAATGACCCTCTGGTCCCCAGTTCTCAAGACCAACTTGGTCTTAAGAAATGGGAACCTGGGGGCCATTCTCAGGGCTAGCTCAAGTCATTTTGCTGCCTGAGAGAAACCCACAAATGATGCTTCCCCATACAAACCAAGGTGCATAGTTCCCAAAGCCTGGCAAGTTATTTTGTCAGCTGGGATGCAAAATCACACGAAGCAGTTCCTCGCCACAAACAGTAGAAATTCAGTAATCATAAAGCAGTTGACTAATGATGTGCTACCTTTTCATGCTCCCCAGACCTGCTGCCTAAGGCAGCTACTTCTGCCAAATGGTAGGGCCAGCCTTTCTCTATTTACTGTTGTATTCAGTTTCTGCAGTGCTGTCCAGTTACATATCTCTGAAGCTTAGCATGGCCTCAGATGCAGGGACACCTCCAGCTTGGAAGTAGAGGAACAGATGGCATACACTGGTTGCCCCTCGCTCCACATCCAGTCTCCATGCCTCCAAGATAATATCGTCACAGAGCCATAATTCTTTTAGAGACTATATACCATGTTAGCCCAGGACATAGTGGTTCCAAAGATAGAAAGACAAGATGGCTTCTACACTGTTCAACTGCTCCATGTGCAGCAGCTGCAGATTTAGAAATTTATATCATCTTAATATGCAAAATTTAAATTCATTTTGCTATTTTTTGAGCCAAAATGTATTCCAGAGAAGTGCAGAAACATGAAGTTATCAATGCATTGTACTTTATAAGCCCAAGAGCTGCAACTGGGGAAGATGGGCCCAAAACATTTGGCTTCCTATGCCCTCCCAAACTCAAGCTACAGAGAGCCCAGAGCCAGTCAAGTTATTTTGGCAACCAAGGCAGAAAATCTCACAGGCCGTCTGTCCATCTCCCCCATGGACATTGATTCTGTTTTGTTCCCTGAGACAGGGATAAAAATGTCATCCCTCCACCCCACCTGTACAGAAGAAGGGAAGAAGCAAGAGCAACTGGTTAGTGTACCCTCTGCATTCTCTGAACAGTGGTCATAGTCACCACGATGCTGTCTTTTTTCTCTTTTTGAAGCAGTGGGGGGGCTGGGCTCTGAAATCACCTCTCTGGGACTGGGAGAACAAGCAGCCTGGGCCCCACTAAGGGAGAGAGAGTGCCAAATTTGCTGTTTTAGCGCCCTACCACCTGAAGCAGTCACCTCACTGAGACTAGAGGTAGCTCTGATCCTGACTTCCCTAGCAGTAAAAAGAAAAAAAAATTAACAACTGTCCATATTGCTGCCTCTTTGTGATAAACCCGGCATCTGCTGTCTGAGGTGGCTGCCCTACTTTCCCTAATATTAAGACAGTCCAGAGTCTGCAAAATTTACTTTTTTAACAACTCACAGGATCCCCGTAGCCAGCAAGGCATGTGATCATATTGACTTGGGGGGGGGGTTCTGGGAGTTTTTTTTTCTATTTGTCATAAGGCATATTGGGTTGCATGTCAAGCTAAAGGTGGGATATTAAACAGATAACAGATTGTAGTTGTTGGTGTTGTGTGCCTTCAAGTCATATTTGACTTATAGCAAACCTATCACAGGGTTTTCTGGGGCTGAGGGCCTTTCCACACTACACTGTTATACTGCTATTATTCCACTGTCAACATCCTATGGAGTTCTGGGGCCAAAGAGCTCTCTGGCTGAGAATTCTAAATGCCCCTCCCTAGATGCAAACCCAGAATTCCATAGGATGTTGAAAGTGGAATAATAGCACATAACAGTGTAGGACAGAAAGGCCCTGAGAGTATATGACAAACCCAAGATTTCCCAGTGGGTTTCCATGGCTAAGGGGAGAATCAAACCCTGGTCTCCAGGGTCATAGTCCAGTGTTCAAACCCAGTTGTGTAGGGATGGGGCGGCAATTTTTCAGGGGGGCATCCCAGCTCATAGCCGCCCCCCTGCACACTGTAGCCATGCCCCTCGCACCATGGCCACACAGCCGCTCCACGCACTCCAAGCTTTGCCACTGCTCAAACCACTAAACTAAACTGGCAGACAGATTCTCAAGCAAACATGCAATTTTCCAAGGTCTGGGGCTAGCTCTGGAATTGGGTCAGCTTCCATCCGAATTTGCAGACTCTGAATTCCCTCTGTTTAAATTCCACTTCCAGATAATTGGCTTGACAGCACAGAAGAGGTATAGTAGAAGCACCCCCTGGGTTGTCAGTTGACATGTCTGTTTCTGAGCAGTTATTCAGGCTGCTGGGCTGAATGGCACATCCAGTAAAATGCTTGTGCGTTACAGTAACCATGAATCACCCATTTAATGCCCAGCACTACAAAAATCCTTCACATAAAGCACAATTTATTACCCCATGCAGCCAAGTATTTTAACCTCTCTCACTTTCCACAGCATTAAGGCTCTTTCTAGTGTTTGGGTGCCCCTGTATTTATTTTCAATGTGAAGTTTCCAGGGGAGGGGAGGATTCTGTTTGAAATTTTACACTGCCACTCATTTGGGTTAATTTACTACAATAGCTTCTCAACATAGATCAGATACAAAATTCCCACTGATGGCATCTGGAAAGCATAATGCAATAATTGCAGGAGCAGTATTATCAGCAGAAGCATTAGCAGAATTTTAGAAAGAAAAGCACACAAAGTGAGGGCATTTAGAAATATGTATACCTTTCAGTGAATGTTCAGTTAACAGCACCTGGGTTGCCGTTTATGTTTGTTTCCAAAAAAAAAAAAATCCTATACTGCTTGTTCTTGGCAACCTGCCTTTGCTTGGCATTTCATTCTAGTTTGGCTAATGAATGGAATATTTTGTAATTGCTGCTAAAAGAAAAGGAAAAGGTCTACTTTCTTACTCCCACCATCCAAAAATAATGGAGTAAGAAGAAATCCATTGGCCAAATTTGGAAAAAAAAATGCAGATTGCAGAGAATGACTGGGGGGATTGTGGTGCTCTGTGTGTTAACACAACCACTGCCAACAAAACATGCAATAATCAGCACGCCACTGTCTGCACATTTGACTGGCATGGGAAAGGGCTGAATCTGTCTGCTGATGTTCACATCTGCGCTTGTGACATACAGAGTCCCTCTGTACAGGTTGGATTTGTAAGCAACTAAAAATGACTGATAAACTGGAAAATAAAATGTTGCTTCTTTCAAAATGTAACTGTAACAGTAACTAACTGCAGAGAAGTTTTGGAATCTTACACTGTTGAGTGCCCTCAAGTTGTTTCCAGTTCATGGCAACCCTAAGGTGGAACTGTCATGGAGATTTTCTTGGCAAGATTTGTTTGTGGGGGGAGTAACCTTGCCTTCCTGTGAGATTGAGACAGTGTGACTTGTCCAAGGTCAACCTGTGGGTTTCCATGACTGAGTGGGTCTCCAAAGTCCTGGTCTGATGCTGAAACCACTACTCCATGTTGGATCCCAATTTGGAACCTTAACTGTTAAACAATTTCTCTTTTAAAAAGTCCAAGCTCTGCTGCAGAGAGAGCCATAAGGTGCTCTTAGCCCCATACCTATGGATATAAGTTCAAATGTCTTCTTCTATAGTTACTAGCACCTTTTAACCATTTTCAGTTGGCATTCTAGCAGTAGAACCCTGGCTGCAGGTAATTATGTCCCAATAACATAGGTGGAGTGTGGACACATGCACCTATCATTTTTGGGGAGGGGATGAGACATCTCATTCACTTCCCAATAATATTCACGTCAGATTACCACAATACGGTGCTATATTTGTAAGTAGGAGCCAGCATGCTATAGCGATTTGAGTGCTGGACTAGGACACTGGGAGATCAGTGAGACCCACTGGGTGATTTTGTGTGAGTCACACACTCTCAGCCTCAGAGGAAGCAAAGGCAAACCCTCTCTGAACAAATTCTACCAAGGAAACCCTGTGAGATAGGTTTACCTTGGTGTCAGCATAAGTCTGAAATGACTTGGCAGCACACCACAACAATTTGTACACTATTGCAGAGCTTCATGGAGTTCATCAAAAAGTGTCAATACTATTAATTGGTAATGGTCTTGATGGTACTCAAAAGGTATCATATAACGGGGGAGTTGGAAGGGAGCACAAAGGCTCTCTCTCTCTGCCCTACAGGAATCCACAACCAAAGCAATCTGAAAGATGCAATTTCAACCTCTGTTTAAAGACCTCCAGTCCAGCACCTTCGGAGCTTGTCTGTTCTGCCATCGAACAGCATTTGCCATCAGGAAGATCTTTGCAATCAGTGTTTAGGTGGAATCTCTTTTCTTGAAAGTTGAAATATTAAACTAAATGCATCCACACAGCAGCTGTGAAACGAAGTGTTACTTGTGGCATGACAAGAGTGCACAGCCTGGAAATTCATGATTCTATGAAAAGAAAGATTGTTTGTTGTGTTTACATCTGGAAAATTACTGGGGTAACTACACTGGACTCCTGTTAGGAGGTGGAAACTAAAAGATAAATAGAGTTGAATTGAGTCTTTGTGAGTATTTTATTATAGTCAGTATCCTTATTTAGAGACAGAATTGAACAGCCCCTCAAAAACCCTTTTTTCTCCATTTCAGCAGAGTCTAAAGAAATTCATGTCCTTGCACCATGACATAACCAGACTTTTCCATTCAGGTGATGCGAAAAGACTAAACTGTATTTATTTTGTGGTATTGAAAGAGCCTCTGGTCTCTAAAATATGTCCCTTTTTAAGCCATATGTTAAAAGTAACAATGACAAATGGTTTGTTAGTAAATACTCCCAACAGATCCGTTGCTTGTTAATTGTTAGGAAGGAAAGAAAATGCGGCAGTGGGAGGGGGGGCTTTGCCAACCTTTTTAATTTGAAATGTCATTTAGACTTTATTGCAGAGCATTATAATGATTAATGTTGGGAGATGAATATTTAATCTCCAATGGACAGAGCAGATTTTATTTTCCTTGTTCTCCTCTTTTCATTGCAGGGTACTTATCAGGAGTGGAATTTCAGGGCTTTCTTTCCGCTTTTCTTCAGGCTTTGCCAAGTTACAATCAGCCGTAATTAGTCCGATGGGTGATATTACCGACTTTGAACTGGGAATGGACAGTTCCCAGGAGAACAGTTCTGTTCACTTTTAAGCTCTGAGAGAGGGATAGGGAATCGTTTTTTTCCTCCCAGAGGGCTGCATTCTCTCATGGATGTCCTTCCGAGGTGGTGGGGAGATGCCAGGAATGGGTCAAGTCAAAGTTGTCACTCGCACAGAGAGAAAGAATGCATGTGGCAATGAACCTAGAGAAAGGTCTCTCCATGCCAGTTAGTGGGAGGCTTCTGAAAAGCCTAGTGGAATCACTGGGCATGATAGGAGGGGATAATTAACCCTTCCTTCTCCATTTGTGCCTCCAGGAAAAAGTTCACCCGTGCCTTTTTTCTTGCCTAACTTGTATTGTCGTGTGGGACGAAAGCGGGAGCCTGAAAGTGGTCAAGGAGACCCCGCAGAGCCAGTGACTCTCCACCCCTGTATATACACAGAAATGTACCCCCCACATTTGTGTAATGCAGGGCTGGGCAATGATACAGCACTCCAGATACTTGTTGGCTTGACGATGTGTTTTAATAATGACAGCCAGCTTTAAATATTTGAAGGGATGTCCTGTTAAAGAAGGAGCAAGCATGTTTCTAGCTGCTCCAGAAAACAGAACATGAGGCAGTGGATTCAAATTACATGAAAAGAGATTCCACCTAAACATTAGGAAGAACTTCTCAGTGGTCAGAGATGTTTGACAGTGGAATAGACTGCCTCAGGGAGGTGGGAGTGGACTCTCCTTGTTGGAGGTCTTTAAACAGAGAATGGATGACCATCTTTTAGAAATGGTTTAGTTATATACAGGTGCCCCCTGTTTTTCCATTATTCATTTTCTGGCATTCCACTCTTTCAACCGTTGTAAATTATTGATGTGTACCATTGTTTCACTGGACTACGACCCTGGAGACTAGATTTCTATTCCCTGCTTGGCCATGGAAACCCACTGGGTGACCTTGGGTGTGTCACACACTCTCAGCCCAAGAAAACCCAATGATAGGTTTGCCATAGGGTGGCCATAAATCAGAAATGACTTGAAGGCACACAACAGCAGCAACCATTCTTTTGACATGGGGTCCACGATCCCAAGCGAGCCTCCACAATTCCCTCATGGAAGAAGGCAAGAGAAGAAGAACTGACAAAAGACTGGATTTTCAACCAATTCCACTTTCTGGTCGTGATCTGGTCCCTAACCTGTCAGATAAGCAAGGGAGGCCTGTATAACTCTGTGGCAGGGGTTGGACTAGATAACCCTTGCAACCTCTTCTAACTCCTATGACTCTGTGTGGATGTACTGCAGTTCTCAGAATTCCTCTCCATTGGCTATATTGAGTAGGGCTGCTGGGAATTGCAGTTGAAAACATCTAGAGGGCCACACAGTTCCTACCCCTGATTTAAATATTTATGGTAACTGACAGCAAACTAGTGCTCCTGGCTTATCAATGAATGCAGATGCATTCTTGTTGCAAGAGGGAGGTGAGAGAGAGAACAGGCGGCTCCTTGGCTTTTGGCCAGCTGGGCTGCTGTCTGGCTACAGTGCAGCCCACCTAAAGAGACATCTAGCTGGGCTGTTTGTTGTTACAAGTTGGAGCTGTGATGAGATACCTCTTCCTCTGTTCTGTTTCTGGGCTGTTGAGTTGAGTCCTGGTAAGACTTTTCACTTTGCAATGGACAAATGCAAGCCCCTAGTTCAAAGGGGAAAATAAATTTCCTCCTGTTCTTGGCTACCTTTTATTTTCCTAATGCAGTTTGTTATTTGTTGTTTGAAAGTGCCATGCTATAGTTTTGCCACAAGCATTTGTAGCAGATGCTGAGTCACTGGGCAGAATCTGTAATAAGGATGGGCTCCCCATTCCTTAAGGAGGGATTTGGGGGTATCACTTCAAGGCCTAATTCAGCTTGGGTTCTGTCCTGCCTCACACACACCCAGATTACAGGAGTGGGCCAGAACTTGCAAAAGTACCTCTTTGTTTAGTTGCAAAAGTACCTCTTTGTTCTCATAATCCCAGCACCATCCTGCACACTGGGAGTAAATGGAAGGGGTTCCATTTGCCCCAGTATTGTGACAGTTGCTCACTTTATGCCATGCCCACTCGATAAGTTATGGCTGTTCTTATCTGTTTTCTTTCTGGATATAATTCTTATTTTCACACTCAGCCTACTCCCATCATAAGCCCAATTGCAATGCTTGCTGTTTCTGTGTTGGGCAAATTAACTGTACAAGCCATAATTTTTCTGCCAGCAATACATATGTGAATTTTTTAAAAAGAAACTGTCTTCTGGAGGAAAAAAAAGATGTGCTCCGGAAATTGTTCACTTACGTTTTCTAATTGTAGTATGAGCTCATTAAACAGTTTGATTGCTTTAATGTAACAGAAGTAAGCACCGTGCAATCCTCTACCCTGGCGGTAGAGGAAGAAAAAAAACTTTCTGTTTTCTCCCCATTCCTGGAATGCTGTTGCTAATGTTGGTTTTGCATTTAGTTCTTCTGCAAACTTAAAAGGATCAGCTGAGTGCTGGTGCTGCCAGCAAAAAGCCAACAAAACAAGGCTTGTTCCAAGTTGGATGGGGGGCACTCCTACATCTCTTCAGATGCTCAAATAACTGAAGAGTGTTTTTTTTGTAAAGATCTCTGATACTTCATAGATAAAATTTTTGCAATGGGTGAGTTTTTCAGCTAAAATTGGGCACAGTCCAAGGAGGTGGGATTCTGGTTCTGCTAAGTGCCTCTCTCTTTCTCTTCCTCAAACATTAAGCATTGTGAGGAACAGCCATAGCTTCATGGTGGAGCACCTGCTTTGCAAGCAGAAGGCCCTGGGTTGAATCCCTGACGTCTCTGGAGAAAAGAATACAAGAACAGGTGATGGGAAAGACTTTCCCCTAAGAGCTGCTGTCAACCACAGTACTCAACTAAAGGGAGAAAATATCTAGCCAATGACACAGTGGAGCTGGGGCTGTCAGGGTTGTAGAACTGGATTTTTTTATTAGTGGGAACAACGAGTTGAGCTGCAACCTTCGGAGTAGATGGAAGGATTTTCCCAGCAGCAACATATTGCCCAGAGATGTTCCTGTTGCGGTGCAGAGTATTTGAGACTGGCTTGGGCCTTTTCCGCACCAGCCTGTTATAGCGCGATGATTCCACTTTCACACCCTATGGAATCCTGGGGTTTGCAGTTTCGGGAGGGACGGCCGGCCCCTCCCGAAACTGTAAACCCCAGGATTCCATAGGATGCTGAAAGTGGAATCATCGTGCTATAAGAGTTTATTGTGGAAAAGGTCTTGGTTTTGAATGGGTCATTAAGACTACCACACTTACAAACATGATTCTAGAGACCAGGTTTTGATTTCTACCTGCTTGGCTATGGAAACCCACTGTGTGACCTTGGGCGTGTCTCTCTCACACACAGCCCCAGAAAACCCTATGATAAGTTTGCTTCAGGGCTGCCATAAGTTGGAAATAACTTGATCTTTTAAAAACTTGCCTCCAAACGCTATGTATTCAATTGTGTTAGTGTTGAATTAAGATTACTACTTTTTCAGGGAAACAGGTAGAAACCTTATCTTAATATTTATATGACAGTCAGATACAACATGGTCCTCTCCATGGTGGAAACAACTGTACAAATTGAATTTGCTCAGTACATTTAAGAATTTAGTTTCAGTTCAGTTTTGAAGAATTCACCCACATTGACAAATTTCTCTATATTCAGAATTTAAGAATTTGAAGTATTAAAAAACGAATGCAGGAGAAAACAAAACTGACATTTTTCTCTTCACTGTTACTAGCAGACATTAAGCCTGGGTTCTCCAATGTAAGAGGAAATTCTGGCTTAATATAAGTTTAGATCTTCACACAAAACCTGTAGTGAAAAAGAAAAAGAGAGGAAGTGAAGGCACATTTGATCCTGCCTTTCATTCCCAGCTAACCATGGTTATAAAAACCATGGTTCAGGCCGTGGTTTGTGAAGTCTGAAATCATAATCTAAATCAATCTACACCAGGGTACTGATGAAAAAGACATATTTCAGACTCTGATTTTTGATAAGAATGGGAAGGCTTCATATAACAAGGGACTTTTTCATTTGTGACTGAAGAAGACAGCTCATGCCAAAACACATCTGCTTTACTTACGGCTTTTGCTATCAGTTACTGTTGTGATTTATGCCTAGCTGACCTTCACCTGTATATGAATGTATACCTCTTGTTTTAAATATTTACAGGTGTATTTGAAACAAATCATATGTAGCTAGCCCATCTGTGAATTGGTGTCTGCCCCTTTATATATTTTTGGTTGATTGAATTTGTATAGATTTATTCCTAGTTCGTCTTTGTCCTCTTCAAAATCTATACATGAAAGGCAAACTTTAATGTTGGGTTGGATCCAGATTTAGACAGAGCTACCATGGACTAGTGGAAATCAATGGCAAGTTAAGTTACCTTTTTTAAAATCTTGTTTATATCAGTGGGTCTAATGAGCCAGCATGGTGTAATTGTTTGAGTGTTGAATTACAACACCTGGAGATTAGAGTTCAGTTCCCCACTTGGCCTTGGAAACCCACTGGGTGACCTTGGGCATGTCACACTCTCAGCCCCAGGAAACCCCCTTGATAGGTTCACTTTTGGCTCGGCATGACTTGAAGGCACACAACAACACAACAAATTTAAGTATCATCAAATGTAGCTCGAGGCCAGTGGTGCCAGAAAACATGGACAGCCTGTGGACTTATCACACATATTCCTTGGTCCTAGAAGAAGGACAAAACACCCAGCAGTGTTTGTTGACAAAGGACACCAGGCATCTATTAGACTTTGCCTCCTTTCCTTAAAATCATCTATGTAAATAGTGTGTTTAAAATAAATATTTATTCCAGAGGTCTTCCTCTGCCCCCAATAATAGAAATAAATGATTGAACTTTCGTGTACATCAATATTTAATTTTGGAGAGAATTGCATAAATATTGTATTTGGAGATTCTAGAATACCACATTAAAATTGCAAGACATTTCCATTATCGCTTTGTAATAGAATGTGAAATTAGAAGCTTGTCTATGGAAATATTTTTTTAAAAAAAGTCTCACTGTCTTATCTTGCTTTGTCTTCTTGACATAATAAATGGACATAGAGGTTTCTGTTTCTGGGCCTCATTTTCTTTTTTTTGTTTTGTTTAATTAGATCCAGGACGCGGGTCAGTTTCTTTCTCAGCTCTGTTGCTGTTAAGAAAAAAATTCTAATCAAGGATGAAGTTCCTAATTGCTCAAGTACCACAGCTTTATGTGGACCAAAGAGAGTACACAGAAGTATTTGGCGCAGATGTTCTCTCTGCCATAACTGCCAGCTGCCCCTCTTTGCCATTCCTTCTTTTCCTAGCCCTGCCTCGTTCCTATTTTTGCTTTAAAGGATGCGTTTAAAAATGCTGGAAGCCTGGATTACAAGGTTTTCTGTTAATTCTGGTTTCAGATCTTTATATGTATGGCAAATATATTTTTGTGTTGGAGTTGATGATGGATTCATTTTTTTGCCTATTAAGGCCAGCCCTATCATTAGTCAGAATGAGGCAACCACCTTACATGGTTGCCTCATACTAGGAATGGAGTGGTAGCAGCCCCCATTAAGTTTTTCTTCGTGAAGACATCTAATCTAGCTTAACCCTGAACCCAGTACACTAGTGTGTTATCTTCAGGTATAGGCAACGACACTGTTCTGTTCAGTTACCACTGTGATCAGAATTGGGAGGAGGCACCATCTTGTCTCCTATCTCAGGAATCAAAATGCCTTGAGGCATATATGTACGTATGTATGCGTGTGTATGTGTATATATACACATACGTGCACTATATATATGCACACACACATATATATGAATACATATACATATATAGGACTTTTGCCCACTTTAGTTTAGCACTGTTGTTTTTATCCCCTTCCCAGTCTGGTTCTCTTAGGCCCTTTCTGCACTACACTGTTATAGGACTATTATTCTACTTTCCACATCCTGTGGAATTCTGGGGTTTGTAGTGTCCTGAGGCCAAAGAGCTCTCTGGCTGAGAATTCTAAGTGCCGCTCCCTAAACTGCAAACCCCAGGATTCCATAGGAGGTTGAAAGTGGAATAATAGCACCATAACAGTGTAGTGCAGAAATGGCGTTAGATTCAGCCATGATAATATAATTGCCAAATGTCTTTTTAATGTTTCTTTTTCTACTTGTCTAGGTTTATTAGAAAGCAAGGACTGGATAGGCTTTTCTTGGAATGTGATACCCACATGTGGCGCCTTGGGGACCGAAAAATTCCAGAAGGAATCACTGTAGATGGTGGTTCAGACTGGTTTCTGCTGAACAGAAAATTTGTGGAATATGTCACATTTTCAAACGATGATCTGGTGACAAAGATGAAGAGGTTCTACTCGTATACTTTGCTTCCAGCTGAAGTGAGTAAACTTACTGTGCTTTCCCCCATCCACAGAATTACCCCGGTGGTCTTTTGCAAATGCCTGACTTACCCCTTCAGAGTGTCTAATATCATAAGAGACTGCCTTCTTTGTTATTTGGTAGGAAGCTTTCCTTAAATGATGTGAAATCATTATTCTCTACTGTCTTGACCCTTTCATAGTTCAAGCTTTGGTAAGGTTTTGTCAAATGAGGATGGTTGCCCCCCGCACTCAACACAAACAGTGTGTTACATCACTCTGATTTATTAAGCATGGTTAATTAACACTGCTAGCTGACTAAACTGAGGCCATTTCTGCACTACAGTGTTATAGTGCTATTATTCCACTTTCAATATCCTGTGGAATTCTGGGGTTTGTAGTTTGCGGAGGCCGAAGAGCCCTCTGGCTGAAAATTCTAAAGGCCCCTCCCTAAACTGCAATTGAGGCCCTTTCTGCAGTGCACCTTTTTGCGGAGCTGGAGTGCGGGGATCGCGCAAGCAGCCTCTAGCGAGAGGCTCTTGCGTCCCGGTTCCTTCAGCTCCGCAGCTGCCGCCTGCTCGCGCGAGAGCCCTGCTTCTTCCTTCCACAGTGCAGACTGGGAGTTTCCAAGACTACATTGGGTCAGGAAGCGCGAGCGCCTTGGCTCTGGAGCTCCGCACACACGCCAAGTGCGCGCAGGGCCCCGGAGCAATACATGATCGCACATCATTTTCAACTCACAGCCAAAATTGAAAAAGTGCATGGTCGGCGCCTGCCAGCCCCAGAGCATCGCACGATTGTGAGTGCGTCATGTGGACTGCTGCTCACATTCGCACAATGCTCGAGGGGTCCTTTTGCATGGCAAATGCCGTGCAAAAAGGGCCTGAAAGTGGAATAATAGCACTATAACAGTGTAGTGCAGAAATGCCCTGAAACTGTGGTACTCTGAATATACCATGAGAAGACATGACTCACTAGGAAAGACGATAATGCTTGGTAAGGTAGAAGGCAGCAGGAAAACAGGAAGACCACATTACAGATGAGTAGACTCCGTCAGGGAAGACACATCCCTGCATCTGCAAGACCTGAGCAGGGCGGTTGAGGGCAGGGCGATTTGGAGATCTCTAATGCGTAGGGTCCCGGTAATGCTCCATGTTGTAATGTTTTGTTGCAGGTCCCATTCATAACTCTTCCAGGCATAAAGACTGGGCTGAAAAGTATCTGAGCCCCCAACTAATGAAATTCCAACTGTCTGAGAGAAAACCATAAAGAATTTGGATTCAGGATTCAGGCGTCTTGCATAAATCATTGTCCTTTTATGTCTCAGAGAAACAGCCTCAATTATGCATATTAACTACATATCTGTTTCTTTACTGTGCATCACTTACCATGATCACATAATTTATTGCTTCTTGACATAGAATGTGAGTTATAGTGGTTGGAGATAGATTCCCCAACTCCAGTTCTTAAGTAGAGGCAGTTCTTTGATAGGTGCAAACATCCCTTTGATAGGGTGCAGAAGCCTGACAATCTGAATTCTGACTGGATTCCAACTTTGTGATGGTTTTATAGGAAGTCATAGCATAACTCCCCTAGAAGCCGAAATGATTACACCAAGGCTATCATAGTTTGGACACATTTTGAGATGACTCATCAGGTAGGATAATATAATAAAGTGGAAGGCAATGGGGAAAAAGGAAGACCACACTACAAGTAGATTGATTCAGGGCCTTTCTGCCCTACACTGTTATAGTGCTGCTATTCCACTTTGAACATCCTGTGAAATTCTGGGGTTTGTAGTTTACTGAGGCAAAAGAGATCTCCGGGTGACAATTCTAAATGTGCCTCCCTAAACTGCAAACTCCAGGATTCCATAGGAGGTTGAAAGTGGAATAATAGCACTATAACAGTGTAGTGCAGAAAGGCCCTCAGTCAGGGGAGCCATAACCCTGAGTTTACAAGACCTGAGCAGGACAGTAGACTATCAGAATTCTTGGAGATCTCTCATTCCTAGGGTCCCTGTAAGTTGAAACCAACCTGATGGCAGAAAACTGTAGTATAACATTTCTGTTTCCTTGGTGATGATGGTGGCAGCAGTGGTGGTCATGTTTAGTTCTGTTTGTGGAATAAAGGCAAGATATAAATTGAATAAATAAGCAATAAATTTAGTATAGAATCATAGAGCTGGAAGAAACCATAAGGGCCATCAAGTCCAACCTCCTGCTGTGCAGGAGTACACAATCAGAACCCTCCTGATGGAGGGCCATCTGACCTCTGATTAAAACCTCCAAAGAAGGAGACTCCACCAACTCCTTACACTTCTCCTTGTTGAAATTTAGTTTGTCAGTAGCGTTATTGGTATTGGTATGGAAAGGACCAAAGCTCTGTGGTAGCAGGCCTATAGTGCTTCTCTCTGTAGCCCAAACTGTCATCTCTTTCATGTAGAGTCTAAGTAAAATATTTTAATTATGTATATTATGAATTCAATAAATGAGTAAATGGTTCCTGGTTCATTCCCTACCTTGCGCAGGTAAGTCTTTATTGTCATAACGAGAGCTTAGAAAAGCTGCACATTTGGACTATAGCCTGGAGTCCAAAAAAGCAACCTTACCAAGCTCTGATTCTCATCATCTGATATTTTTTTAATTGTTCTTATCATGATTCTAAATGATTTTGTGTTGTTTTAAAGTATTAATGTTTTAATATGGTAAATTATTGTTTTTAACTCTTTCGTTTCTACTTTTTACTTCATACATCTTGTTTTAATTCATGTGCGAGCCAGCTAGGGTCCCATTTCAGAGAAAGGTGCAATATAAATTAAATAAATAAATCGTAGGACCAGAATCAAAATTTTAATTCCTGTATACCACTGTCCAGACATTCTCTAGAATTAAAATCTTTCATAAGAAACTGTTCTGGATTACTCCTAAATTGTGCTTTAGCCTAAGAACCCATTTCCTGCAGTGGCTAAGCAGAACTATATTTCTCCAATTAACTTATATTCCAAGCTATACTACTACAAAACCTGGAGGGTCTATTTAACAAAATATCCCTGACTGGATCAGATCAATGATCCAATATCAGATCAATGATCCAATATCATTTTCCCCATAAGCATCAGGAGAAAAGAACAATAAAATCCACAAAAGAGTGATACCTTTATTGGCCAACTGAAGTGCATAAAATACATCATCCAGGCTTTTCAAGCTACACTGGGTTCTTCATCAGGCAAAACATGTTAAAAAGGTCATTGTTGTTGTTGTGTGCCTTCCAGTCATTTCCAATGTATGGCAATCCTAAGATTACCTCAGGTTTCCTAAGGTATCATGGGGCTTTCTGGGGCTGAGAATGTGTGACGTGCCCAAGGTGATTCAGTGGGTTTCCATGGCCAAGTAGGGAATACGAACCGTGATCCCCCAGGTTGTAGTCCAACACTCAAAAGTACTACATCTTGCTGGTTCTCACATCTGAAAAACTCTCATTTTATAGTCCTGTTGCTTCTCCAGGAAAAAATGAATGGCTTTCGTTTCTGCTCTGCTAAACTTTTCCTGAGAGCCTGCAAGGTGTAGTGGTTTGAACATTGGACTACAACCTCAGAGACCAGGGTCCGGTCCCCCGCTTGGCCACGGAAACTCACTGGTGTGACCTTGGGTACGTCACACACTCTCAGCCCCAGAAAGCCCCATGATTGGGTCACCAAAAGCTGGAAATGACTTGAAGGCACACAAAAATGTTTTCCTGCACTGCCTTTGCAGAGGCATTCCGTGTCAGTATAAAAGTGCACAGGATAGGGAATGATTGGGTAGCCCCCAGTCCAGGCCAGCCCGCCCACACACACACACACACACACACACACACACACACACACACAGGTCCCTCTAGCCTGAATGACAGTGTATGCCTTGATGGGTTTAACTAAATGATTCAAGCATAAAATCTGTATTCACTGGGCTGTCATTTAGCATTAAAAGTATGGGAACAAGGGAATTTTCTGGAGGGGAAGGGGAGAGGTCAGCCAGACTAATGCCATTCCAAGCATTTATAGATCTTCCTGTAGTATTTTACCAAAGAATCCATTGCTCTTTAGAATGCCATGTTGCTGTTGGTTCCTTTTGCTACTAAATTTAGTGTTCCAGCCACACACACACACACACATTGATTTCCGTTATTGTTAATAATGTGTCCAGTTCCTTTAAAATAAAAAAAGAGGAGTTCCCTCGTTTTCTGACCTGTTAATGAGATCTCTCGGTACCCAGAGCCAGGCACAGGGATCTTGGCACAGGGATCTTGTAGTACATTCCTTCCCTTTCTCCTCTTCTTCCGAGCTTAAGCTCACAATAACCATGTGAGGTAGGATCTTCTCGTATGAACCCATTTGAGCTCTAAGATGCTCAGGACATGCCTTTCTCTCTATCCCACTACCTTCTGGGACACATCCGATGGGAAGACAAGCGAGGGTCTTCTCAGGCCATTTTCATACTACGCAGTTATAGTGCTATTACAGTATTACAATTTCAACATCCTTTCATTTTTCACTTCACTTTCCTTTCCTTTCACAGCACTTTCAACCTGCTATGGAATCCTGGGGTTTGTAGTGTAAGGAGGGGCTTTTAGAATCCTCGGCCAGAGAGCACTTTGGCCTCAGGAAATTACAACCCCCAGAATTCCACAGGGCGTTGAAAATGGAATAATAGCACTATAACCGTGTAGTGCAGAAATGGCTTCAGTGGCTGCTCCCAGGTTTGGAAATCCTTTCCTGGGAGGATAAGAAAGCTCCTTCTTTGCTTTCCTTCTACTCCAAGTGAAAACTTTGCAGTTTGATCAGTCTGTTAGGAATTAACTGATAAGCCGGTTTTGTTTTTTGTTTTTATAGTTTGCCTTTTAATGAATTTTAAATGGTTTTAATTCTATAACCTGTTTTATTATTTTTTAAATAATGTATATTTATGTTAAAAGCGTACAGAGCATGTATTGGTCTTAGTATATATTGGTCTTAATAATTGCTGAGCCACCTTGAGTTTTATTGTTGGGGGAAAAACATGATATAAATGAATAAAACTGTAGCAGAATAGTGGGGAGAGGCAATGTGTGATAGTGGTTTGAATGGTTAGCTAGGACACTGAAAGACCATGATTTGACCAGGGTTTCAATCCCCACTCTGCAGAAGAAACCCACTGGATGACCTTGCGCAAGTAACACAAAGCAGGGGATAAATAAAGATGATGATGATGATGGTGGTGGTGATAATAACAGCAGTAGTAACAAGTTCAGCACTTTGAAATGTTACTTCATCAATGACTTGGAGGAAGGAGTAGAGGGCATGCTGATCAAATTTGCAGATGACACCAAATTGGGACGAGTTGCTTATATGCCAGAGGACAGGATCAAATTTCAAAATGACCTTGACAGATTGGAGAGCTGGGCCAAAGCTAACAAAATGAATTTCAACAGAGAGAAATGTAAGGTCCTAGACTTAGCCTAAGCAGAAAAAATGGAATGCACAAATATAGGATGGGGGATGCATGGCTGGATAACAGTATGTGTGAAAGGGATCTAGGAGTCTTGGTAGATTACAAGCTGAACATGTGTGTGATGCTGCAGCCAAGAAAACCAACAGGATTCTTGGTTGCATCAATAGGAATATGGTGTCTAGATCGAGGGAGGTAGTGGTACCACTCTATTCTGCGTAGGTTAGACCTCATTTGAAATACTGTGTCCAGTTCTGGGCACCTCAGTTCAGAAGGATATCAACAAGCTGGAGCATGTCCAGATGCGGGTGACCAAAATAGTGAAGGGTCTGGAGATCATGCCCTACGGGGAGCGGCTTAGGGAGCTGGAGATGTTTAGTCTACAGAAGAGAAGGTTAAGAAGGGACAAGATAGCAGTATTTAAGTATTTGAAGGGATGTCATGTCGAGAGGCAGCAGGCTTGTTTTCCACTGCTCCAGAGACTAGGATAAGGAGCAATGGATTCAAGCTGCAGGAAAGGAGATTCCATCTGAACCTCAGGAAGAACTTCCTGATGGTCAGATCTGTCCGGCAGTGGAATACGCTGCCTAAGAATGTGGTAGGGTCTCCTTTGGAGGTTTTTAACCAGAGGCTGGATGGCCATCTGTTGGGAATGCTTTGATGGCGTTTCTGCATAGCAGGGGGTTAGACTGGCTGGCCCATGGGATCTCTTCCAACTCTGATTCTATGATTCTATGATTCCACTTTTCAAGACTAAAAACTGTAGTCTAAAAAGAATGGTAGGCCCTACAGTCCTGCATAGGACTCTTGAAAACCACTGTGGCACCATGGGCTTTGACTTGAAAAAGAACTGGATGCCTTGAGCCACTCCCGTGTTCTCAGCAGAATTTACAGAAAGGGCTCTACCACGTACTGGCTGGTTGCATAATTGCACTGGCTTAGTTCTGTTTTTGGCCCCTCCTGGATTTCACATGACATTGTCACTCTCCTGTTGTTGGATAGCACTCCCATTGTTATTAGCTCGTCTCTTTTCATTCGCAGGAAATACCCATGAATGGCTCTAATAATTCTGCTTTTTACTACTTCCTATTCATGTGATCCTTTCATTCTGCTGCAGTTCCAATATCGTGACAGTCATGTGGGGTCAGTGGACATTATTCTCCCCTTTCCCCCTCCCCATCCCCAAGTACTTCTGCTATCTGGACAAAGAGGACATCATGGTGCAGGTTGAGACACATTGCTTTCACTCCTCTACCCAGTACTTTTTTTTTCCTTTAATTTTTGGTGTAATTACATATTTGTGCTGCCCTGGTGGTCACTAACATGCTACAATTACACAATCATGGCACACCACAATTACACCATTATGGCATTATGGCAAAACGGAAAACCAGCCATTACTCAGGAAGAGTGAAATGCCTAAACAGTGGCACCACAGGGAAACACAGTGCCAAAATGACAGGGAGGAAGTCTCCTGACATGCTGAAATTGTGCGAAGAAAAAGAAAAAAATATAGCACATGTGCTAGGCAGCACAGACAGGAGGAGGGAGGCAGGGTCAGCAGAGTGGTGTAGGAAGGCACATCATCAACTAACTGCAGGAAGGCACATCATCAATTGCAGGAAGGCACATCACCAAACAGCATGGTGTTATTCCAGAGACAGTGTGATAGTGATTTTTTCGATATCAGTGTTGCAATTGCAAGACAACAGTCTGTTGTGATAAAACCCAAGGACTGAAAAAGGTACTTCTCACTGTCTTTTGTGCAGTGGCCATGTTTTCCCCCCTGGAGAGTAGCCACATTTATTCCCGATAGTTGAGGCAACATTCAAGCCAGAGGAGGGGGAGGATTGTAGCTACTCTCTCCAAAATGCAGACATTCACAATGATGTGTCCCTAGCCATTTCCACACTACAGTGTCATAGTGCTATTATTCCACTTTCAGCATCCTGTGGAATTCTGGGGTTTGTAGTTTCCTGAGGTCAAAGAACTCTCTGGCTGAGAATACTAAATGCCCCTCCCTAAACTGCATACCCCAGGATTCCATAGGATGTTGAAAGTGGAATAATAGCACTATAACCCTGTAGTGCAGAAATAGCTCCTGATAGTGTCTGACATTTAGGATAACCATATGCCCTCTTTACAATTACCTCTTTACCACTTTACCATTACTATATGTCCTCTTTACCTCTGTTCTGTTTGTTTCTTTGCTACATGTATATGCTGCCTTTTCTCCAGTACAAAGCATTATACTCTGCTCTCTTCCTTTCTGCCTTATCTTATCTTATCTTTCTGCCTTATCAACCCTGTGAGGCAACGTAGTGCTTCACCCAAGGTGACACAGAGAGTTTCATGACTAGTGAGGACTTGAACCTGGATTTCCAGAGTTGCAATCCAATGTTCTGAGCTGTACACTACAGCAGTTTCCCATCTGTAGCACATTCCAGAAAGCAAAGCCACCATTGGAAGGGATTGGTTAGAGATTCCCATCAACACTAAGCAGTGCACTCCCCACTGAGCTGGTCTTCAAGTTCCCAGGTCACAGTTTTCCTTCCACTGGTGCCAAATTACTTCTGCTTGAATGTCATGTGTTCATTTATTTATTGAAATATTTACCCAACAGTCTTGGGAGAGTATACAGTTTAATCAGTAAAAACAATATAAATTATGAAACATTAAAAAATATAGTCTTAAAACACTATGTAACAAATTAAAAGTAGTTAAAACCTCGAAAACCACATACATGCCGAAACTGGGTGAAACTATTCTTGTTTCCGCACTAGGCTATTACAGTGCTATTATTCCACTTTCAACATCCTGTGGAATCCTGGGGTTTGCAGTTTAGGGAGGGGCCTCAAAGGCCCCTCCCTAAACTGCAAACCCCAAGTTTCTACAGGATGTTGAAAGTGGCATAATAGCACTGTAACAGTCTAGTGCAGAAATGGCCTATGAAAGCTACTCGTCCTTATTTATTTGCACGTATTTGCTTTCTACACGTGGAAAGTTGAATGTGCAAGCCCATGCCTTCTTTTGTCCCTCTTTCTTTTCCACGGTGCTTTTCCTCTTTGGGGCAACATGTCAGTTGCCGCCCTTGCAAGAATGCCCTGCGGGAAGGCCGGGCTTGTCGGTGTCCATTATGCAGGATTTACATAACAGCTGAAATTGCAGTGATATAATGAGAAAGCCCCAACTGGAATTCCTCGCTGCCTTGAATTGGCAGATAAAGACTTAACCGTTTTGGAAATAATTGCAGGAGACAGATTGTCCTTCTGTTGCCTTGGGGGTGAACTGCGTGTTTCAGTGTGAGGTCATTTTCAGCTCGCAGCGCACTGCAACTTCCAAGTAAATCAGCAGTGGTATTGGTTGGCTTGTGTGCCTGTGTGTGTGTGTGGTGTGGTGTTGTTTGTTTGTTTGTTTTTTAGTCTTTTCCTATCACTAAGCTCTGGAAAGACTAGACCGAAACTATACCTCCCACTGGGAAATTTGTCAATAGGAAAAAGAACCTTGGTCATAAGGGACTGGGGAGAAACTTGATAGAAAAAAAATTAGGCAGCTGAATTAAATACTGTCCCCTCCTCCATCTCTGTTGGCACCTTTTCATATTGTCATTTTTGAAAAGCAGCTTTCCTGCTCCCGACATCCAAAGTGCAATAGTTATTCCAGGCTATTATAGTATTTTCTTCATTTTCTTTTAGAAAAAGAGAGACAGAGAGAGCAGAACATTTCTGTCCTCCAAAATATAATCACAGCATGAGAGATTTTCAAATAGGTCGGTCAATTTTAAAATACATATCTTCAAAAAAGATTAAAGACATGGTAGATATTTTTAAAAATATCCTCCTAAAATGGGAAGAAAATTCCCAATTCCTCTATCAGCATATTTTTCCATTACAACCTCTAGCCTGTTCTTTGTCTCCTCTGGCCGTAATGCATCAAAACTTGAGGGCAGGGTTGTATTTTTTAAAAAATAATTTTTATTAAGACTTTTTTTTTAGAAATGTGTTAAGAATTACACAGATTAGGAACAAGAAAAGAAAAGATAGAAAACTGAAATAAAATAAAAATTAAAAAATGCAAAACAAAAATAAAGAGAAAGAAGAAAAAGAGAAGAGAAAACAGTGACTTCTGGTCTTCCTTTCAGCGGTTACATATGCATATAGACATCCATACCTCCCGCTCCAAAATTACAACATATTCCCTTCTTTTGATAGCCTATTCTTTCTAATCATCAAAACCAAAAGTTAGCAAGTCATTTCCTTTTTTTTTTTTTTTTTTTTGCAGAAGGTCTGTAAAGTATTTCCAGTCCTTAAGAAATGTCAATAACGACCTTTCTCTAGTCAAACTAGACAATTTATCCATTCCTGCTAGATCTATCAGTTTCAGCCACCATTCCTCTGTAGTGGCTAGTGTTAATTCTTCGGTCTTACGCTTACAATAGTCTTGCTGCCATGATCGTTGTACTGAAGCAATCTTCAATGACTTGTGTTTTCACAGTCCTTCTTCCACACGGTCCTGGAAAACAGCCCTCATTGTGACACCATGGTGGACAACAACCTACGTATCACAAACTGGAACCGCAAGCTCGGGTGCAAGTGTCAGTACAAGAATATTGTGGATTGGTGTGGCTGTTCTCCAAATGACTTCAAGCCAGCCGATTTCCATCGATTCCAGGTAAGGGAATCTTTTCTGCTCTGTGAGGGTCCTTTTTGTGAAGCCGCGGAGCTGAATCTGCTTGAGAGACTGTGGTGGATCCCTCAAGCAGGCCATCCGTTGTGCTGGGCAGAAGCTGAACAGCTCACCAGCCCACTCCACTCTACGCACAAAATCTAGCAGAGAGAGAGACTCCAAACTTAGGACACTTTCACACTAGGTTGGTACATTGTAGCAGCATCGAGTTCTTACCTTCTGATCTGCATGTTGTACCATTTTAGCATCATAGTTTTCCTCGTGATTCTGCACATTTTCAGCTCCTAGAACAGTTCACTGTGATGCGAAACCGCTGTATGTGAAAACCAGAAAAACTCCAACGTAAATCTCCCAAACTGGTTCTGCTTCAGTTTTCGCCTACGTGCAGAAGCGTAGCATCAATTCACATTGCAGAAGTGGCCGACTATGGGTGTTCCCAGTCTGTCCCTTCCATCATTTCCATCCCAGTCTCTCTCCGCCCATCAAAGGACAGGCTGTCGTCATTATTGTCTTCCTGTGTTAAACGGACAGCGGGAAGAGAATGGATCTGGTAATGGACTGCTAAAACAAGTTTTTTTCCACGAATCAACAAACATACATTCCTACGCGCAAACATAGCAACACAGAAATGTGTTAAAAATGTGTGTGTGCTTTTTAAAAAACAGACCAACCAGTGATGGTGAGGCGGGATGAGGGAGGGGAATGGGACTGGCCAGGGACTTGCTGTTGTGGATGCAGCAACCGCTGTTCTCCGCAGTAGTACGATGTAAAGGGTGGGGGGTGCAGACTGCACAGTTGCTGAATTTCTGAATTCAGTTTCTGAATCGGAGTATAAAAACACCACTCTTGACACACAGTGAACTACCCCTGCCCTCTCAGGCGGAAGTGGCCTTAGTCTTCTTCATAAGGTATAGAAAGTAGTTTTACTCTTGAATACTTGGGCATAATCAACACAGGTTCACCTTCTCAAGGAAAGTAAGAAAAAGAAAGAAAGAGTACTACATGGTGTCAGGAGGAGCATCTCACCTGGAGAGAAGTCTGGTAACACATGCTTCATGGAAGGCAGTCAGGGAGGGAAAGAGAGAGAGAGGCAAGAGCAGATGAGACCCCCCCAGGACAAAGTGAAGCTTAGCATGATTCAAGAAGAGAATGGGTGTGAACAAGCAACAAACAACAATAAACAGAAAGGAACCATAAATGTACTGTACCTAAGCTCCTAGAGGACAACATGCAGTCTAACTACCAGTGAATATAGGCATGTTAAGGTTGCAAACTCCCAATACTTGGCAGGGACCAGAGCAAGTAGCTTTTTGTCAAGGGGGAATATTGATTCATCTTGCTCAGAAGTGGGTGCATTTGGAAGGTCTGGGGTCCAGGTTTCCCTCCCAGGGGAAATCATGCACTGCACAAACACCCCCAAAGATAGATCAGTGTTCTACTTGCAATAAAAGCCTATCTTCTCTGGCAGACCTACCCAGTCAGCTTTTTAACTATGAATTTTAAATGAATTCCATTACTAATTATTTCAGTTGTTTTTTTGTTACTTTTTATTCCTTTCTTTCAAAAGAAACAGGATGGATAAAAGAATGACTCCATGTAAGAATTACTCTTTGCAAGTTGCATCAACGATCAGTTAATCTCCTTATCACACGATGCTGTTATGCCAGGTTGTAACATTCAAAAACTGTTTCAGCTGTACTTGCAAAGATAGCTGAATTGTGGAAGCTGTGTATCACACTCTTGCCATATTTGCACTGTAATAGTGTGATTTGCACAGTTTTTTCACCCACACTAATACCATTTTCACTCCCTGTTGCCCCATCTTATGCTTTGTGATTTGCTTGCCAGTCATATTTAGAAAAAAATAGCTGTAATAATGCTATCACATTCACATCGCAGAAGTGGCAGACTATGGGTGATGTGAGAAGAACCTAAGCCTTGCAAATTGTAGCAAACCTGATTTGCCCACAATCCTCTCCTCTAGCCTGGAGCCAAGCCCACCGAAACTGGAGACTTTGCACCCTCTTCTCCCACTTGGAGATGACCCATGAAAGCTGGAGATTCGTGGCGAGGCCCTGAGATATGGCAACAGTATTAAAATACAATATTAAAAAGAGACTGGAAAAAGTTACAGTTACACTTCTTTGGAACGTAGCTTCATTATACAACTCCCTAAAAACAATTTGTTGCAGTAACGGTGTAACTCATTGCTTTCAAACTGTGGGAAATATGACGAGCAAGGCCTCTTGACTACAGACCTCCAAGCACCTTGGCATTTAAAAGAACAGACTGGGCCTATGGAAATAAACCAAAGCACTCCGAAATCTGCTTCTTCCCCAGATGAGAACGTCTCCTGGCTTCCAAACCATCTGGCTCCAAAGGGAGAGAATAAACAGGATCAGAGCGGCTCTGCGTGTGAATATGAATGGCAGCATTCACTTTTCAGAAGGCACATCACACCTTCCAGGCTTGTCAAGATGCTTCTCAAGCCTGCCATAATAAAAAAAAAAAAATTGTGAACAGAATAAAATAAAAAAGACGCTTTTTACAAGCTAGCAGAGCGGTGCTAAAGAAGCACATAAAACCACAAGAAGCAAGGTCTGACTGAAACAAAGCTGAGGGAATTTTTAGTAGCCCAGTTGAAGGTTTGGACTCCTTCTAACACCTCTTAACAACCCATCCCTCATACAGAATTCTCACCTCCAATTTAATGAGTGTCATCTCTTTGACACGCAGGGCAAAATATATGTGATGCTAAAAGACATTGGTAGAAAGCCCATCAGGAGTTTTGCTGCTGATTATTTAATAAGAGATGTGGCAGGATTATTATCTGTGTATGAGGTGGAGGTTTAACTCTTCAGCTGTGATCCCAATAAAAATCCCACTCGGATGCCTATTGAAACTCCACAGCTCTCCTTTCTTCTCCTGATGTTTCTGCATCTCTCTCTCTCTACATTGGTTAAAACAGGGATGCGAACTACTGTATTGTAATCTTTCAGATGTTGTGGAACTCCAGCTCCCAATGGAGAGGAATGTGACAACATCTGGAGGGCCACATTCTCCCTGTCTCTAGCTTGGAAGTTGTTGAATATTGCATGAACATAGTTCTATTTCTATGGAAAGAACTAAAACAACTTTGCCGAATAACATTGTTTGTTCTGAGAGCTCATCCTGAAAGCTTCCAGTGCTACTTCTGCACACGGTGACTCGTCTAACAGGGAAGAGCCAGAGGAAAAGAATTGATGTTGAAATGGAAACACTGTGCAAAATACACAGAATTTAGAGACGCAGGCAGTGGTGTAGCGGAGCCAGGGCTAGATCAGTGCGGACAATCATACCGACTGCCATCTCCCTTAAGTTTTCCTGCACCTTCAGAACTTAGTTGTAATCCTCATAATAGTGGTAGAGAAAATGGATTTTCCCACTAACAATATGTTATTATGAAATCATGTGTTGTAATTTAAAGTATTTGTGCTAGGGGTGCTGGTGTGGCCATGAATGGGCAATTAAAATCTATTAGCTTTACAAAAGGCCTGTTTCTGTAAAGTAATGTCTGCACTCAGTGTCAGCCTCCCAGTAAGGCATGGCCTTTCGCAAACTCTGACAGAACTGGAGCCAAAATTCTCCAAGAAGAGTGATCTTGCGTGCAGCACAGATCCCATTCCCACTCTAAGGACCTACATTGCTTGTAACTTGTAGCCTCAAACAAGGAGGTACTCCCAAATATCAGGGAGATTCTCCATCAAAATGGCACTGATAAACCCAGCCATTTTGCTTGTTCTTGTTGTTGTTGTTTATTCATATAGTGCAATCGATGTACATGGATCCACAGCCACAGTTCAAATGATATTTTGAATTTGCATTGGCAGCATACAAGAACAAGCCTTGTTGTATTAGGACAAAGCCAGCTGAGCAAAGTGAGGCAACTGCCTCTATTGACAGATGCTGGGGGGCAGCAGTGGCAGCCCCATGGCAGTTCCTTCTGAACCTTGTAGCCACCTCCACACATGTACCCACACACTTTGGACAACAGAGCTACTGGGGCCACATGACCTTTCCTGGCATCCTAAACTAGCCTGCTACCGTTGGCAGTCAAGCCCATTGAAAATCAAACAGTCCAACTGGTTCTTCTTCACAAGGAACAAAGGAAGGTGTCGTCTTGTGCCAACCCTACATTGAGATGTCATCTTGGATCATTTTTAGTCCGTTCAACAGGTTTAATCAGATTGATTCGATGTTGTTAATGTGTTTAATCCTAATTTAAATGAAAGGGAGGACAAATGTTGTTCTTGGGTAATTTGCATCCCACAATAACAAGCCTGTTCAGAAATTTATTCCTGTTTTGTCTGATGCAGCTTACTTTAAAGTAAACAGGCATAGGAAGTGCAGCCTCAGTCAATAGCATGAATTTTGTGACAATAGCATTGTATCCAAAAAAATAAGGAGTCCACAAGCCATCTTTTTCCCCCTTTTTTAAAAACTTTCTTATCGTTAACAGCAAACAGCAAGACCAACCTTCTTCGCACGCAAATTTGAAGCAGTGGTGAATCAGGAAATAATTGGCCAGTTGGATTACTACTTGTATGGCAACTATCCATCTGGCACTCCAGGTCTTAGATCGTACTGGGAGAATGTCTACGATGAACCAGATGGCATCCACAGCATTAGCGACATTGCACTGACCATGTACCACTCGTTTTCTCGCTTGGGACTCCGGAGAGCAGAAACTTCATTCCACACCAACGGTGACAACAGCTGCCGGTACATTTATTCATTATTTAATCATTATTGTTAGTTGTCCCTTCTTTTTTTCACCCGTATATTCAAGGAGACATGTTTGTCTCTCTCCCTTCCTGGTTTAACATCAACAACAACCCTATGAGGTAGATCAAACTGGGAGAGAGCAACAGGCCCTTTCTGGTTCAAGGGGGGCCAGAATCTGGATCTCCCAAATCTGAGGGCCTTTCCGCACTACACTGTTACAGTGCTATTATTCTACTTTCAGCATCCTATGGAATCCTGGGGTTTGCAGTTTAGGGAGGGGCATTTAGAATTCTCAGCCAGAGAGCTCTTTGGCCTTGGTAAGCTACAAACCCCAGAATTCCACAGGATGTTGAAAGTGGAATAATAGCACTATAACGGCGTAGTGCAGAAAGACCCTTAGCTTTTTCAGCTGTTTGGCTACCATCAAGCGTAATGTGTCCCTGTAGATGAACATGAGAGTCTAATTCTAACTACACTGGCTCTTCTTTAAATGACACTTCTCAGTCTCGATATGCAGAAAAGGAACAATTTTATTTTTAGTAAATGCATTTCAGAAACCAAACAGAAGCCACAACTCTTCGTGTTGTTTTTGTTATTTTTCTCTTTATGTTTTGCGTATCCTCCAGTGATCTCAAAGCAGCGTGCATGGCTTTTCTCTTCTCTGCTTCCTCACAACAGTCCTATGAAGTAGGTCAGGCTGAAAGAGAATGAGTGGACCAATGTCCATTATCTCACACTGGCTCTCAAATGATTGTGCTTTCCACGGTACTGTGACTGATGAGCAAACATTCAGAAGTTTTTCTCTGTGTGCTCTTGCTTCAGAAGGGATGGTGTGAGTAGCTACAAGGATCCGGCTCCTTTCAGTGGTAGTCTTCCTCCCAGGCCATAAAATACATGCCTTGGAGATTCTCTTCCAGAGTCTACTTTGCTCTCCTTTCAACTCTAGGCAAAGTTCCTTTTTGCAGTTGTTTTAAATTTGATGTGTATGTTTATGCCTTCATGTGTGTCGACTAGGGTAGCTCTATGAATTTCACAGGGTTTTCTTAGGCAAGGAATACTCAGATATGGCTTTGCCAGTTCCTTCCTCTGAAATATAGCCTACAGTACCTCGTATTTGTTGGTAGTCTCCCATCCAAACACTAACCAGAGCTGACCCTGCTTAATTTCTAGTGTCCTCAGTGTATTTAGGCCCTTTTTAACTTGATAACATGCTGACATTTTTGGGGACAATGTTGCTGAATGGGTAGCACAATAGTCTGGTTTTTTTAAAAAAGTTTCCTTCTCGTACTGTAACTGATCATTGGAGTGATTACTAACATGTTGGAGAATCAGTGCCAGTGAAGCTGAGATAGCATGCTAGAGAAATAGTCTGACCTAGGATATGCCAACTTCCATTAGCATCAGATCATCCAGTCATCATCAGTAGCCCCACACTTATCCAGCACTGCACGTGTAACCAGCCCAAGCAGAAATTTTTAACTCCCCACAATGCTATTGGTCACATATGGCTTCAGATTCCCCCACTGAAATTGCTGTTTTAATTTTCCTACAATACATTGATATGACATTAAGTCATGAATCTGTGGAAATAGAAGCTGGTTCACAGCCTAGAAGCACACTGATGCCAAACATTTTGTCACGAATGTGGCAAGGATGGATGGATGGATGGATGGATGGATGGATGGATGGCATGGTGGATCTTGGGTTTTGTTTTTCACGCGTGCCTGTGTGCACCTTGCCCGAGCAATTGATCATGCAGATATGATGCCAGCATACTTCTGTCCCTGTTTCCTCTCGCTTTTCCTGACAGCCTTTTTTTCTTGCTCCATTCTCTTGCAATGTCTCTCTCTGCAATTTTGCACATCTCCAAGTAGCTGTGTTGGTAACAACTTCCAGTTGGTCATTTGCTTGTTTTGTTGTAGGGCCTTGCAGCCCTGATGATGCCATGACCACCCCAACTTCATTTCTTAGTGCTGCTGACAGTGTGACTGAAGATAAGGCAGGAAAGAGACAAATAAAAGCTGTGTAATTGAAGATCACATCAGGGCCATTTCCATACTAGGCTGTTATAGTGCTATTATTCCACTTTCACCATCCTGTGGAATCCTGGGCTCTGCAGTTTAGGGAGGGGCATTTAGGATTCTCAGCCAGAGAGCTCTTTGGCCTCAGTCAACTACAAACCCCAGAATTCCACAGGATGTTGAAAGTGGAATAATAGCACTATAACAGTCTAGTGCAGAAATGGCCTAGGAGACAGTGCCAGGTGTTCCACCAGCACTTCTGAGACTGTCTAGGAAGCTATCGGGGCTGCAGAGAGAGTGTTCATTTATTACCTTAAAGCACAGGGTGCCATCTGCAGGCTATTCTTGCTTGTCATTATTTCAGCAGAAGTTTCCATTTCAGCTTCGTTTGGAAAAATATTCATTTTTCTTTGCAGACTTTTTTTTTTACCTATTTTAATGAACCGCTACTGAGAGTTTGTTTGCTTATATTTCTTTCCATGGATCCCGTAAATAATTAAGCTAATATGTGGCTAGAAGACAAGGTCTTGGGGCATCAAAGTTGAAGGTACACATTTATTTCATGGATAGCTAGGCATCTTTTGTTTCCTATTAGCCAAGTCGTCAGCAACTTTAATTTTTGATTTTAGTATTAGTTTATTAATAGTCGGACCATAGGCCGTTATTTGGATTATGTCACTAACTCTCTGAGCATTTCCAATAACTGCTTAATAAACAGGAGTTACTGAGCTAAGGATTTGAACTATGTCCACACACTTGACTCTCTGCTTGCATTTTGGCCTTAGTTTGACTTTGGAAATCATTGTTGGTCTAAGTCAGCCATTCTCAGCTTCCGGCTTCTTGGAATTCCAGTTCCCAGAAGCCTCCACTGGTCTGGCCAGTGATGATGGATTCTGAGAGCTGAAGTCCCAAACAACCAGAAGACCAAAGATTAAGAATGGCTGGTTTAAGTCATGATTTTCCATGACCTCCAAACTACAGTTTAGTCCCAGTTTACTAACTAGCATGTGAAATCAAGTTGGCATGCAGTGGTTAGCTTGCAAAACACCAAGCAATGTTTCCTTTCTACTTTGCTAGTGAGCAAGAAGAAAGCCAGTGTAATATAATGATGTGAGTGCTGGACTATAACTCTGGAGAACAGGCTTCAAATACCCTGTTGGCCATGGAAACCTGCTGGGTAACCTTGGACAAGTCACACTCTCTCATCCCCAGAGCAAAGCCATGGCAAACTGCATTTGAATAAATCTTGCTCAAAAAACCGTGTGGTTTCCATAAGTTGGAAACAACTTAAAGGTATGCAACAATAGCTAGCAAGAATGCACCCAGGCCTGCCAGTTACGCCTACCTTGAACCTATATATAAGAAGAAGCTGGTCTGCAAGCCGTTTATATTTTCCTCAATGTTTCTAGTGGCTCTGTAGCACTGTGAGAAATTTAAGGAGTGGTTCCATTCCACTGGGTGCTAACTCAGTTGCTGTCCACCATCCAGGTCTACTGAGGTAGGAGGAAACACACCAGAAGGCATTTTTGCCAAGGGCCCTTGAGCCATCCGCTGAGTGTACGTTTTGTGAAGAACCTGGGCCATCCCTGTTCCGGTGGAACTAATGTCACTTTAGCAATAAAAGCCACTTCTCCCCAGTCATTAATTCTTTCAGCAGTTTATCAGCCTCTTCCTAATCCATGTTTTATATTTTTCCAGGTACTACCCAATGGGGCATCCTGTCTCAGTCCACCTCTACTTCCTTGCTGATCGTTTCCAGGGTTTCCTCATTAAGCACCATGCTACCAACCTGGCTGCCAGTAAGCTTGAGACCTTAGAGACATGGGTGATGCCCAAGAAAGTATTTAAAATTGCAAGTCCTCCAAGTGATTTCGGAAGGTTGCAGTTCACAGAGGTAAGTTCTGCTGTATGGTGATGATTAGCTCGTCCACAGAGTTGCTGTGAGAGGAAAGAACAATGTATGCAACCCTGAGCTCTTTGGAAGAAGGAAGAAATTAGAAATGTGAACAACTTGTCATATTGAAGAAGTATATTTAGTATCTTACCATGTAACCTACCAGCTCTGGGGCTAGAAGTCACATCTTGATTCAGCCTTCTTTTAGGTTTGTTTTGTTTTGTCTTTAGTCTTATTTAGATCAGGGTTTTTTTTTCTTTCTTTCTTTCTTTGTTGGGTCTTTCTTCTTTCCCATTATATATTGTTTCTAAATATTCAGATTTGGTGTGGTGATGATGATAATGATGATGGATGTCACCCTGGCAGTTAAAGTTTCTAACTTAGAAACCATTTGGAAGAGATATCTAATAGGGGAAGCAGTAGGCTGAGGCAGTGCCTAACCCAGGCCATTTCCGCACTAGACTGTTATAGCGCGATGATTCCACTTTCAACATCCTATGGAATCCTGGAGTTTGCAGTTTTGGGAGGAGCCGACCGGCCCCTCCCGAAACCGCAGACCCCAGGATTCCATAGGATGTTGAAAGTGGAATCATCGCGCTATAACAGTCTAGTGCGGAAATGGCTCCACAGATGACCAGTGGTTGGATGACAATTTGTCTCTTTGATTCTGTCCTGACCCTTGTAACCACCGTAACACACTGGCTCTCATCCTGAAAGAGTTGTTCTTTGCAAATGACACAGCTGCATAATAAGAACATAACTCCCTTAGTATTTGCATATGCTAATTTCAGAGTTTTAATAAGTCCTCTTTTTCGTATAGTTTCTCTGCTTCCAAGTGGTCAAGAACAAGGTCTTGCCATAGACTGTCTTTGAAGCACTTAACCCTTAGACCCAATAATACATATTTAGTTATTATGTATTTATTTGATTAATTTTTATCCCACTTTTCTTACATAAGGGCCCCAAAGTGGCTCATGGCCTACATTAAAATGATATAGCTAAAACCACACTGAAACACAAAAAGTAAAAAGAAGTCTGTACGTACCACTTAAAAACATCACTCTGAACCAATCAAAAGCACGTTAAAACTGACCTATTGCACTTCCCCAGCCACTTAAAAACTGTCAGCCTGTTTATATAGAAAGGTCTTGGCCTGCCAAGGAAAGGAGAGCAGGAAGGGGGCCAACCAAGCCTCTCTTGGCAGAGAGTTCCATAGCCTGGGAGCAGACATGAAGAAGGCTCTCTCCCAGATCCTCACCAGCCATACCTGTGGAGGTGGTGAGACCAAGAAAAAGCTCTCCACTGAAGATCTTAAACTTCAGGTAGGCTTCTATAGGGGGATGCAGTCTTTCAGATAGCCTGGCTCAGAGCCATATAGGGCCTTCTAGGTCATAACCAGCACTTTTAGTTGGTTCTTACATCCTTTATTAGCTCACCTCAGCTACCCCAAAATCATTTTCTCCTGAACAGCCCTGCACACTCTCCCTCAAAGTCCCTTGTAGGAGGGAAATCTATTACTGAATATCAGTGTGTTGTTTTACCACTTCCCACTCCTTTCTTCAGATTCCTTGTTCAGACACTTTCTTCATCAGCCTTTTAATTTTCCTTTCCCAACTGAAACAAAGATTGCACCTGAGCAATTTTGCTCGTATCTCAGCTTTGTTTTTCTTGCTTCTTTTCTTCTTGTAAGCTCCATTGTCTTTAAAACTGGAAGTTCCTCCAAACAGGCTCCTTCTACCCTTTTCCCCCTCCCTAAAGCACAGATTTCAATTAAAGCATGCGCACTGCTAATTGAACAGTTTTGTTTGCAGCCATTATGTGTAGATCTATAAATTTTGCCTGTTCTTCAGGGCTATCAAGAGAGCCTTCCCTAGCCTTTACGTGTGTGCAGTGTGTGTGGCAAATTTGAGACCTTAATGTCCTATTAAAGAGATGGATGTTGAGTTTGTTCAGTTTATCGAGATGTCTGCTGATTGATTTGCCATTTCACATCTTGATGAATGATTGCTTGAACTATGTTTCTTGGGATCTGCAATTCTTTTGTTATTTTTACTGCCATGCAAGCATCTTGTGAGTTTGCTGAAAAACAACACCTGCAAAATAACAGCTGAAGTAGTTTGCCCAGGCACAATTTCAAAGTCTGACTAAAGGATGGGTAAATGGGCCCATTCCACCCCCCTTGGGTCTCCATGCTTGAAAGCTTGATTTCAAAAAAAAATTCCACTCCTGGAAATCTCTGGAAGTAGCAGTGTCAGTGTATACCCCCAGGTCCCTACCCCCTGCCAAGTAAGTAGACCTCTAAAACATCAACATGGCTGCTTTTGTCACAGTTTGGGTATTTGTGGCTATGGTGAATCTCGTGGGTGGAAAGTGTCCACCCCCAGACCCACCAGATTCACTCAGTGCGATCTAAGCCATTAAAGTACATGGAGATCCATCCTGCTGAGCTGGAACAGGTCCCAAGGCCCATCACCTTTCAGGAGGCTACCACTAATTCTGATCATCCCTGATCTGCTGTGCGTTCTCCTTGTCTTTGCTTCCTCTTTTGCTCTTTCCCATGGAGTGAGGAGAGGCAAACCCGAGGAGAACGAACAGCAGTCTCTTCTTGTCTTGCGTCCCCCTTCTGGGAAGGTGGTATGGACTGGGCTCAGTGGCTTTAGTGAGGTAAGACTTGCCAGTTTTCTTAAGAATCATGGCTTCAGTGTACCTCACCCGGAAGTTGGGGAGGAGAGGAAAACAAGATAGATTTGATTTAATTTAAGGAGAATAAGAGACTTCTGCACTAGACTGTGTCTGTACAACTCCAAAAGTTTGTTTTTGGCCTCGTTAGCAGTTGCAATTCATCACCAAGAACAAAATTAACTAGGCGGCAGGCAATTAGCGTCTGCTGCGTGAACCTAATGGTTCCTGTTTGTGGTGAGCAATGAGACACAAACTAGTAATCAAGGCATAATTTATCTTGGACAAATTTTTTTAAGTGCGAGGCCAGGCAGGAGCTGCAAGAAGAGATGTTTAAGTTGCAAGAGCTGAGGCAGAAGCAAAAAGGGAAGGGCAGGCCTTGGCTGAAGTTTGTGGGTATGAGCAGGACCCATGCATTTACGTGGGGCGAGGAGTAAATTTCCAGAGATCTGGGGAGGGGCTCAGGCTGCATCACAGTTGTCATGAAGGGGAAGAAAATCAAGCTTAATGTTAGATCTGCATTCCCTTAAATTTAGACATGATGACTTAAACAACTAAGGAAGTTGGCTGTAACAGGTCTCTCTCCCTATCACCTCTGCCCATTTTGTTCAACAAGGGCAGGTTATTGTTGTTAACTGCCATCAAGTCTACTTTGACTTATGGCGATCCTATGAATGGGAGACTTCCAGGACCCTGTATCTTCAGCAGCCTGCCCCATTCCCGCAGACTATGGGCTGTGGCTTCCTTTATTGAGTCCATCCATCTGTAATGTGGTCTTCCTCGTTCCCTGCTGCCTTCTAGTTAACCAACTACTTTTCTAGGGAGTCATGTCTTCTCGTGATATATCCAAAATACAACAACCTCCATTTAGTCATCATCATTATCATCATCACCATCGTCATCATCATCTTTATTTCTACCCCGCTTTTCTTCTTGAGAGAACTCAAAGCAGCTTACAAAGTTTAAAAGAGAACAATGTTAAAACTATTGTATACAAAAGTTAAAACATACATTAAACAATGAGAGTTATTAAATGATTAAATGATAGTGATAGTGGCTCCTAGGAAGAGTTCATGCTTGGTTTGCTCTAGGACCCATTCATTTGTCTCTTTAGCAGTCCAGGGTATCCATAGACTCTTCTACAGCACCACTTTTCAAAGAAGTTGATCTTCTTCCCAACAGTTTTCTTCACTGTCCAGCTTTCACAACCATACATAGAAACTGGAGATATGAGGCCGTGGACCATCCTAACTTTAGTGTTCAATAATGTATCTCTACACTTAAGGATCTTGTCTAGTTCTTTCATAGGTGCCCTTCCACATCCTAGCCTTCTTCTAATTTCTTAACTGCAGTCTCCATTCTGGTTAATGACTGAGGCAAGGTATGGAAAATGTTTTAACTTTTACAATGTCTTCATCATCTCTTTTATGTAAGTCATCAGTGGTCACAATTTTTGTTTTCTTTCAATGTAAAACTTCCTTTGCACTTTCTGCCCTGACCTCCTTCAGCAATCATTCAAGTCTTTGCTATTTTCTGCTACCAGTATGCGATCATCTGCATATCTTAAAATGTTGTTGTTGTTTTCTGAAGTTTTCATGCCTCTTTCCTCTGATTCTAATCCTGCTTTATGTATGATATGTTCAGCATACAAATTAAACAGATAGGGTGATAAAATGCAGCCTTACCTGAAACCCCTGCCAATTGGGAAGCATTCTGTTTCTCCGAATTCTGTTGTAATGGTACCTTCTTATCCCGAGTACAGGCTAAATATCAGGGCAATCAAATGTTGTGGCACACCCATTTCTTGAAGAGCAGTCCATTGTTTTTCATGGTCTACACAATCAAAGGCTTTGCTATAATGTCATCTCTCCACATTTGCTCATTTAACTTTTGCAGATTTAATTATTCACAGATTATTTGCCACTGCTTCCATTGCTGCCATACATCATTTTTAATAGGGACTTGTGTGTCTTGCCTTGTGTTCACAGTCTCTCTGCAAGCCTCGCAAGACTTGTGAGAGACAAGGCTTGTAAGTCCCTATTAAAAATGGCAGAGGGAAGCAGTGGAGGCCTCAGCAAGCCCTGCCAGCTGCCCACTTCTCCCTTGCAAAGAAGTCCTGCTGCCTCGAAGGCAGAACTGGGCAGCTCATGCACTCCCCACCGTAGATTCAAATGTACTGTGTACTGTGCATTTGAATCTGTGGTGGGCTGAATCCATGGACTGTCGTTTTCATGTGTGTTTAAATATGATTTGGGAGGCATATAGGTATTTATGATTATTTCACTTTTTGAGGGGTCTTGCATCCCAACCCCTGCAGATGTGTAGAGACAACTGTAATCTATAAAGTACAGGCTGTTTTGCTGCCAAAGAATTTTGGAAGAAAACCAGCTTGTGCTTCATAGATCATAGCAAAGTATTCGCTTGTGTAGATCATGAAAAACTATGGATGTTGCAATACAACAACCTCTGGAGGGTCACATGTTTTTCACCCATGCTCTGTCCTCCCTAGTTATCTTAGTGTCTTCCCTGCCTTCAGGCTTTGTGGTTTTTGGAATGGAAAGAGGGCTGTTCTTCAGCTGCTTGCCTAGGCGCTATGGAGCTGCAGCTGCCCGTTCTTCTCTCTCCCTGAGGCTGCAGCAGTGGCAGTTGGACTGGAGGGAGGGCTCTCACCAGCTGCATGGGGCACGGCATGGTGGGGGCTGCTCTCTCCCTCAGAGGCCACAGCAGTGGCAGCTGGTACGAAGGGAGGGCCTACGACCAGCCGCTGGGACCAAGGCACAGTGCCTCCGTGCCTTCTCTTCCTGCAGAGATAATGTAAAAACAGAAGCAGAGCGAACCAAGACAGTCAAATGCATTCTGATTGCACTTGAATAAACATCACAAATTGAGAGTTGTCATCATTGTTATTTTTGTTTCTGATAGTATTATTTTTATTTGGTTACTAGCGTATATATCCAGCGTTGCCTGGGATTTTATTTTCTCATAGGTAATACTTGTTAGAAAGATTGGAGATCCTGTGTCTCTAATTCCCCAAACTATCCTGTCCAGTACCTGTAACTTTTTCCCATATTCCACAATCCAATCTGTAGTCAGAGTTATTAACATACAGAGGGTTCCTGAGGGAAATACACTGCCCTCCTCCTTGCTGCTAGGCCTCATCTCCATAGCAACCATCCTATTCCCTGGCTGAGAATTCTAAAGACCCTTCCCTAAACTGCAAACCCCAGGATTTCATAGAATCTTCTCAGGCAGCCAGTCATAAGAGGTCTTCTTGCCTGACACAGACAAATAGACAAACGTTGACTTTTATATATTAGATTTGTTTTTAACAACCTGCAAATGTATGCCTTTGTGCAAATAATTGTTTTCAGGGTAGTATTTGAAATGAGAATTTGAAATTTATAATGTAATTTTTAAAACAACATAAAATATCTAACAAAAATACAGTAAATGGGAGATAAAGCTGTTCAACCAGCTGAAAATACAAGAGTGAAAGGTGTTGTTATCATTTGTTTATATAGCACCAAGCAAAACACAAGCAAGAAGCAATTCCGTGTCCTCAGGTTTATAATCTAAAGACACAGCACACAAGGGAAGAGGGTGGCAGTGGGCGAGGAGATTGAGTCTGGCAGATGCTGCCTCTTCTTCTCTCCCTCTGAGGCAGGACAATGGCAGCTGGGATGGAGAGCGGGCCTTTCATGTGCTCCTGGCCCCAGGCATAGTGAACACGTGCATGCCTCTTCTTCTCTCCCTCCAAAGCCAAGGTTTCTATCCAGCACCAAAAAGTACATGAAGTTTTTCCAGTATTGCCTCGACAGCATTGGAGCTCTCCGGGGTTAGAAGGTGCACTGATCTGTGTATAGTGGCCTCTTGTGGTGAGTCCTGAAAACTGCAGCTTAAGTCATCTTCCAGTTGGTGAAGGATTCATAGGCTATTTCCACACTAGACTGTTATAGTGCTATTGTTCCATTTCAACGTCCTCTGGAATCCTGGGGTTTGCAGTTTAGGGAGGGGCCTTTAGAATGCTTGGCCAGGGAGCTCTTGGGCCTCAGTCAACTACAAACCCCAGAATTCCATAAGATGTTGAAAGTAGAATAATAGAACCATAGAGTTCGAAGGAACCCTGTAGGTCACTGAATCTAATTCCACCCATCCACCCACCTGCTTAATGCAGGACCTTCTGCTAGAGCATCCCCAACAGATAGTTGTCCAGTCTCTTTTTGGAGACGTCCAGAGAAAGAAAGAGAGCCCACCATCTCTATAGGTAATTGGTTCCATTGCCAAACCACTCTTATAATCAAAAAGTTCCTCGTAATGTTCAATCAAAATCTACCTTCCTGTGATGTTAAACCCTTAAACCTGGTCCTACCTTCTAAGGTGATAGCCTGTTCTTTGGATTGAATAAGGCCCCACCAACCCACCAGGAAAGTATGTATAAACAGTTATTGTGGATTTTCCAGGTTTTGAGGCCATGTTCTATTAGTATTTTCTCCTGATGTTTCGCCTGCATCTGCAGCTGGCATCTTCAGAGGATCTGGTGGCATGGAAGTGAAACAGAGTATATATACTTGTGTAGTTCCTGGGTGGGAGGGAGCAATTTGCATGTGTTACAGTTGGCCTATTGTTAAATGAAATCTCCCCCAGGGTTGCATTGTTAGTCAGGGGATATGCATAACAGTGCATTGAGTACATTAGCAGCCCATTGTGTTGTTCCCTGTAGAGGGACCTCCAGGGTCTGGGTGGTGTTCATTGGCATATTTTTGAGTCTGGATTTTCATGTTCTTCAGTACTGGCAGCCAAAGTTTGTTTACTTTCTGAGTTTCTTCTTTCCTGTTGAAATTGTCCATGTGTTTATGGATTTCAATGGCCTCTCTGTGCAGTCTGACATAGTAGTTGTCAGAACGATCCAGAATTTCTGTGCTTTCGAAAAGCATTCTGTGTCCAGGTTGGTTTATAACATGTTCTGCTACTGCTGATTTTTCTGGCTGGATCAGTCTGCAGTGTCTTTTGTGTTCTTTGATTTGTGTTTGGACGCTGCGTTTTGTGCTCCCTATGTAGACCTGCCCACAGCTGCAAGGTATGCAGTAAACTCCAGCAGAAGTTAGAGGATCCCTCTTGTCCTTTGCTGAATGTAGCATTTGTTGAATTTTCTTGGTCGGTCTGTAGATTGTTTGGAGGTCATGTTTCTTCATCAGTTTCCCTATACAGTCAGTGACCCCTCTGATGTATGGTAAAAACACATTCCCTTTGGTTGGCAGCTTATGTTCACTGCTGTGGTCTTTTCTGGGTCTTGTGGCTCTTCTGAAAATGCTGTCCCACTATCGCAACATGTGGGGATGCGCTGGCTGCAGGACCGCAACAACATGATGCAGAAGCATGACCCACAGACTGTTGCCACCTCATCCCTATCACAGGACTGCCATGCTATGTGGAAATAGCCCTAATTCTAGTAAAATTCTCTTCATTCCTCAAACTTTGAAAACAATTTGTTATAAATTAATATGTTACCCCTAATTTGTTAATTTTTTTCAATCAATGATTTTTAAATGTATTATTTTAATTGACATTATTTTTGACTAATAAACAATGTTTGTTGATGTTTTCATTAATTACTGGTCACTATTATATTTTGCAAGCTATTTTTAAATTGAACATTTTTAAAAAAAGAATATTTGTAACAAATACTGTTAACATTTTAATGTTAATTTGTTAACAATAAAATTAATAATTTAATTTCAACGCATTAGCACCAACACCAATATTCTGAAGCTCCGGCATTCCTCATTTTTGACTCCTAGATTTTTATCCATGAAAGCCCGTGCTAAAATAAGAACCAGATAGTCTTAAAAGTGCTGCCACATTCCTTTTTTTTCTCCCCCTCTCTTCCTCCTTTTTATGCTGCAAAAGACTAACATGCTATTTCTTTGAAAACTAGTTTACTTATGAGAGCTGCTTTTGCCCTGAAAGTCAGCCCTGAAAGTCAGGCATCAGTGGGAAGGGTTATACAAGTAGCAGCACAGAACAGCAAAGTTTTTTCCTGGTAGGAAGTCTGTAAAAGAGCTCTTGTTCATATCAGTGGTAGCTTGAAAACAAAAATGTAATATATATCAGTGTAGTTGAATTGTGCTATCCTTCATTGTAGCAAAAATTCTGGTTATTTAAGTGATGGTCAGCATAGTTGGATCCTGCGTACCCTCACTGCAGCAATAAAAGATTTAAAACTGCAAGGCCGGAAAGACAAATACCATCCATCATTCACTAGTCAGAAGATCTTACTGCTTTATTTGTGCATGATCATATATCTTATTGCGGTGGGGGGGAATGATCAACTTTTATCACTGTACATGTCCTGTGCAGATTTTCCTCCTTTTTTCTCTCACTCTCTTCTGTTCCACACACACACCCTGTTTGTATCTGCAATACTTGAATTAATTTTAGAAAAATTAAAAACAGATTTTCCAGTTTCCCTACAGCTTTTAGTAAAGTATACCCCAAGACAAAAATGTACAGTAACAGCTGATACAATAAAACAAGGACAGTTCATAGAATTCTCCTTCAGTAACTGCTAATTTGAACTACTGTTCAGAATTGCTATACTCTCTTTCCACAGTAGCAGCTCTGATGTAACAATTAGAGATATGAAAAGCAACCGGGGCAGGTCTTTTAATCCAGATTATATTTAATTATACAGCCTAATAACCAGGTATTTCTTAATCAGAAGTCTGTAATGGTTCCAAACTATTCTTATGATTTTGTTTTTTAAAGAGAAAATCCAACAAACAAATAATGCACGCTTGTTAAAGTTTGTGAGTTGAAATGTGTACATTTTACAAATTGGTGTTTCGATAACTGAAACATCCTGATTCTTAAATGGCATCACGGTGGCATAGATCGTCATGGGAAATATGCAAAGAGGATGATCGTTTGGGTTGTTAGTGAAACATGTCAATTAACCATCCCATTAAATCCCATGTTCAGTCTCTAATATTGTGCAAGAATGAGCTACCAATAGTTTTGAAAGAATAGTCATTGTAGCTCTTAGCCATAGCAAGAAGTGCTATTTTCTTAAGAGCTGGAAATATAGCCATAGAAGGCAGAATGACTTATCCAAATTGGAGAATCATTATTCAGTTGTTTTGAATGTGTTACAGACATTTCCACATGAATATGATTTGGTTTTATATCCATTAAAAACAGTAATTTAGTATGTAATGATTACCTTGTGAATTGTTAAGTGTAATGTTTGATGAACTGGTTGTGAAATTTGCTCCTTCTGTATAATCATTGTTACAGAAATAAAAGATGAGCCGTACAGACTATGCTCTGTGTAGGCATCCTGGCTCTGCTTTCTGAGGATTCAAAAGAGTCACTAGCCTATCAGCAAAGAATGGCATTGGAGTTCAAATTCACATATGTGGAGGAAGAGAAAATTCTGACTGCTTCCCATCCGTCTCTCCTCACCACTTATCAGAGCCAGTTCTGTTATGAGGACAAATGAAGGAATTGCTTCAGGCTCAGGCAGCCCAATGTCTTGCACTGCACCTGCCACTTATATTTCCCCAACCAGCTAACTTTCCCTAGGAGTTAGGAGAAAGCAAGGAAAATCACAACCCAGGGTGTGTGGCATGTACCCTCTGCAGAAGCTGTCAAATGTATGCACAGAATCCATTGATTTTAACTCAGTTTGAGTCCTCATTACCTAATATGTAACATGATATTCCTGTCTCTTCCCACCTCCGTTTCAGATTGGAACAGACTGGGATGCCAAAGAGCGAATTTTCCGGAATTTTGGTGGCATCATTGGACCAATGGATGAGCCAATTGGCATGCAGAAATGGGGGAAAGGCCCTAATGTCACTGTTACAGTCATTTGGGTGGACCCCATAAATGTCATTGCTGCTACCTATGATATCCTGATAGAATCCAGTGCAGAGTTTACTCACTATAAGCCCCCTTTGAATTTGCCTCTCCGACCTGGAATATGGACAGTCAAAATCCTGCATCACTGGGTACCCGTGGCTGAAACCAAATTCCTAGTCTCTCCTCTGACATTTTCCAACAAGCAAGCAATCAGGCAAGGTAAGTGCGTCTGCAAAAACGTGCCTCCAAACTAATCAAAACAAACATTTTTGAATATAATAATAAAAGTTAATCCCAGACAAAGTTTTTTGTTACATAAGGACATAGATTTCATACATAGATCATCTCTGTTGCTGTAATTCTCAAGTGTTTTTTGGCCGCGACTCCTTTCGGAGATCTTCTCAGGTTCTAGCCCAGCCCACATCAAACAGAGATACAACACAACCAGATAGAGAAAAAATTGTTTATTATTGAACACCAAGAAGACTTGGGCATTGTGACATACTGAACAAAACTTTAAAAAGAATATATGAAATTAAACATCAGGTCTAAGCGCTATCCTTGAGCATGGTGCTTTTTTGCAAGTTTCATATCAGGTTCCAAATTAGACAATAACAGTTGAGGAAACTTGCAAATGTTATCTTGGAAAGATATTGTAAATCAGAAACAACACCAGCTAAGGTTAATGCTTGGGTATTTCATTGGTTCAGTTACCAGGGCACCCATAAATACTTGCAATTCTCCTTCTCATAGTTTTTAGTCTGTGTTGTTGTTACTGCTACTGCTGCTGTTGTGTGCATTCAAGTCATTTCTGACTTCCGGCAATGCTGAAGTGAACCTATCATAGGGTTTTCTGGGGCTGAGAGTATGTAACATGCCCCAGGTCACCCAGTGGGTTTCCATGGCTGAGTGGGGAACTGAACCCTGATCTCCAGGGTCATAGTCCTACATTCAAACCACTACATCATGATGGTCCCTTCAGATGTACCAGGGCCACCTTGAAGGTCATATGGCCCTCACTGAGAATGGCTGCTGCAAGGGACAGGTAACGTGTGTGAGCCCTTGCCTTTCTTTGTCTGGTCTGTTTTTCCTAACTGTCGATTTTGGGGATTCTCCTTAGACGGAACATAGGGGTCTCACTAGTAGAATGCTTCAGAGCAGACCAGTGGCTAGGCTTTAATTTTTAAAGAGATTTCATATTGCATCCTAACCTGAATACTTTAGATCTTCACCAATAACCATTCAGAGCTGAGTCAAAAGTTGGATCCAACTTGTGCCACTTTTCTATCTGTTCCATCCCATTTCCCCATTAATTTTCATTTTGATTTTATCTGTTACAAATCCACAAACAATCACATTTAAATGCACATTTTTATTTTTCATCATTTATTTTCCCAAAAACCCCATTTTAAAACTCTTCTCTCAAAATAATGATTGTCAAGTTCAACATGACCCCAAGGAGAATTCAGGAGTCGGACAGATTCCATATGAATCCATGGAAAGCTCTGAGTACCCCTTTCTGTAGCTTCTTACCTGAGCATGTTTCCTTCCTCAGTATCTGAGTCACAGGTTGGTTCGCCACAACCTTCTTGCCCCTCAGCCCTGCAATAGCATGAGACATTAAAAACAGCTATGGGCCCATTAAGAGTTGCCATCAGCATGTGTGGAGCCATTGGAAGACCAGGGGCTATTAGCCTTTTTAAAGCTTCAGAATGATTACCTTTAAGAGCCAACATGGGGTAGTGGTTTAAGCATTGAATTACGATCCTTGAGACTGGGGTTTGATTTCTCACTTGGCCATGGAAACCCACCTTGGGCACATCACATACTCTCAACCCCAGAAATCCCCATGATAGATTTGCCTTAGGGTTGCCATCAGTCAGAAAGGACTTGAAGGCCACACACAACAACAACAACATGGTTGCCTTTCTTTGCTGAAACAGCTGATATTCTAGCCCAGTGGTTCTCAACCTTCAATCTGCAAGTGTTTTGGATGTCAGCTCCCATAGTCCCTTGCTGTTCAGTGTGCTGGCTGTGGCTTCAGGGAGTAGTAGTCCAAAACTTCTGGAGGTTAAAAATTGAAAGAACTGTTGTAGCCTTGTACTATTTGAGACCCTAGCAGTTCATGACTTTCCGCACTAGACTGTTATAATGCTATTATTCCACTTTCAACATCCTATGAAATCCTGGGGTTTGCAGTTTCGGGAGGGGCTGGCCATCCCCTCCCGAAACGGCAAACCCCAGGATTCCATAGGATGTTGAAAGTGGAATAATAGCACTATAACAGTCTAGTGCAGAAATGGCCTAGCCCTGTTGCGACCTTTGGCTCCAGGTGTGACCCAGAAGAGCCAATGAGCCCCCGTGCCACCCTCTGTATCTTCCTGGCTCTGACGCCAAGCTGCGGCGCATGGCTGTCAGAGGCTTGGACGTTCCTACCAGCCGTCTGTGTTTTCAGCCTGTACAGCTGGGGCAGTGATCTCAAGAGTAGTGCTTGGAAAGCTCCCCCAAAAGTTGCAGTCAGCATCTATGCCAATGGGGACATTTGAGAAGTTGTGGTCCAAATAAATGCCTTTTCCAAGCAATGCTCAAGAGGCGTGACGGAGTTAGAGCCACCTGTGGATTAACAGGAGGTGAGAATTTTGTATTCAGTCCAAGCTTTTCGGTGTTCCCCACCCATGTGCTGAGACTTTTTGGTTCAGACACAATATTATGCTCCATGCAGGAAACCTGTCATTTTGAAGTCTCTTTAGCTTTCATTTCTTGTATCATTTGTCATGTTAGCGTTTGTCACCGCTTTTTATTATTTAAACGTATTTTCAGTGCCAGATAGGTGCTATGAAACTCTGACGGAAAAATTAAGACTTTGAAAGAAACCCTTTTTCTTATATTTTTGTGAACAATGCAGAGGTTTTTTTTTTTTTTTTAAAGAGCCCCATTCTAAATTTAAGGAACAATATAATGAGGCCTGTCTTTATAAAAGTAAAATAATAGAACAGAGGTGGTGGGTAGGTTGCTTTTTCTAATCTTTTTCTGTGACATTGAGAAAGTTCCTCCCTTCCAGTTTTTCTTTCAGAGAATGAATTGAAAAGCAGGCAAGTACTACTTCTGAGTAGGAGCAGGCTCGGGCAGGGAGCGTGTCTCACTGTCCTCTTCGGTCTCATTTTCCCTCAATGAGATTGTCAAACCCTCACTGCTGCTTTTTGGGACTACATGTCTACGAATTCCCTAGTCAGCCCGGCTCCTGGTCTGTGGGATGACTGATTCTAGCAGAGGCAGCAGAAGGTCATATCCCCTCCCTAGTGCAGCCTCCCACCTACACATCCACAAAACAACTCTAAAAACTTAAGTATACATCTAGAAATTTAGTCAAAAATTCACCCCAAAAAACCTGGGTCAACTTATCCACAGTCAGTATAGGTATTGTACTCTTATTCTTATTTTAATTCTTATTTTTAATTTTTAATATTTTTAATTCTTATTTTTAAAAAAGGAACCATCCTCTTCCCTCAGTAGAGTGGCAAAAGGTGATATCTTAAACCATTTCTACACTACACTGTTATAATGCTATTATTCCACTTTTAACACCCTGTGGAATTCTGGGATTTGCAGTTTAGGGAGGGGCATTTAGAATTCTCAGCCAGAGAGCTCTTTGGCTTCAGGAAACTACAAACCCCAGAATTCCACAGGATGTTCAATGTGGAATAATAGCACTATGACAGTGTAGTGCAGAAGTGGCCTCTGTCTCTCCTGGGAGAACCTAAAAGAAGCGCCAACTCCCTCTACACTCTCCAGCGCGGCACCGCTTCTGGCCTTTTTGAATGCCTGGGTGGGGAAATGGCGTTTCGCCTCAAAGGAGCACCAGGAAAGTAGAGGGGGCTAGTACTTCTTTGGGGTTCTTCCAGTGACAGACTAAGGTCTCACTTTTCACCTCTCTGCTCAGCAAAGAGGACAGTTCCTTTTTTTGAAAAAAGTTAGTACTACCGTACCTTAAATTTTATCGAAACAAAAGAACCTTCCCCTTCTCTGAGTAGGTTGGCAAAATGCCTTTGTGACTGCCTGGGTGGGAAAATGGCTGCAGTGGCAGCCACGGGCAGCTGGCCCCTTGAGGCAGCACTGGTGCTTTCTCCTCTCCGCGGAATGACTCTTGACTTATCCACTGGTCATATCAAAATCCATGATTTTGCTCCCAAAACGTGACCTCAATTTATACATGAGGTCAACAGGTATATACGGTAGAGCTGGAAACTCTGGAGCCAGTTTTTCTGCAATGTGGAAAGCTATAGGGGAAAGGAGAGAAAGAAAGACTGACATGTTTTACTTGCAGAATGTTGAGCTTCAACCCTGCATCTTATGTGTGCTAAGCAGGGTGGGATATGCGTGAGCCTACCTGCAGCATCATCACACACCTGACTACATCATAACTATTGCACATTCAGTACAAAGATCTGGAATAGGGCTTATAAATTCCTCTAACTGGCTGTACGTACAAACCCTGCCTCCTCAGTAATAGCAATAACAATAAGTTATTTTTTGAGAGTGTTGATATAATTGCTGCTGTATGCCTTTAAGTGATTGCTGATTTATGGCGACTCTAAGGCAAACCTATCACGGGGTTTTCTTGACCAGATTTGTTCAGAAGAGGTATGCCTTTCCCTTTGTCCAAGGCTGAGAGAGTGTGACTTGCCAAGGTCACCCAGTGGGTTTCCATGCCCAAAAGAAGATTTGAACCCTGGTCTCCAGGGATTGTTATTATAGTGGCACTCTAAAAAACTTGAATACTCTCACTAGCAAAACAAAAAAGACAAAAAAACTACAAGATCTCTTAACAACAGTCAAAATATAAAAAGTTTAAAACAAAAAAAAAGTGTGTCTGTAATATAAAGTGAAACCTCACCACCAAGATGAATGCCAAAAGTTTACATCTGGCCAATCAGATGTAGGATGTCATTGGGAGAACAGAGGTTCTTGTTTGCAGGATTGTGTGTTCACACACATCTCATCAACCCTGATTTTGTTTGGGGGGTGAGCATCTACCTAGGCCTGGTGAGATCTCTGATTGGCCAGAATTACTTCAGAATGTGGGGAGGTAAAGGGGAACTGAGAAAGTAAACACTGGCTTTGAACAACCATAAGAAAAAGAGAATGTGCTTTTAAATAGCTTGGGAAGGGGGAGTGAGAAATTAAAGCAAAGTCCTGCATCTTACTTTAGAGGAGAGTTGCTGCTACTGGTGGCTTGTTTTAAAACATTTGGATTTTTGTGGATATCCGTTGGGGAAATAGGCTGACTGCTCCCCCCAACCTCTAGTTCACAAAAGCTTGTGCTGTGGCAGCTTTCCTGCTCTTGAAGTTGCTGCAAAACCCGGTTGGTTTCGGAGCAACAGACTAGAATGGCTTGTTGCGTTTTTGCATGCCTTCCAACTTATGGTGATTCTGAAATGACCCTGTCACAGGGTTTTCTGAGACTGAGTGCCTGAGAAACCCAAGGTCACTCAATGGGCTCCCATGGCCAATTGAACTCTGTTCTCCAAGGTCATAGAGCAATGCTCAGGCCACTACCCCCCGCTGGCGCTCCTAGTATGGCTACCCTTCTGGAAATTGTTAGTGAGAATATTGCACTGTGCTCAAACCATCAGAACAAATGAGTTAGAATCTGCCTTGCCTTGGCAAGGAGATGAAATAATGAAGGCCCTCAGAAGCATGTGAGAAATGGCCTAGTTAGTCTAAGTAATTTTTAGAAGCATCAGGTTTTGGTCTTTGCATCTGAGACTAATTTACACAGACAGGTCTTTCAAACTTTAAAACCACATTTTATGGGAAATTGGGCCAGGCTGGGTATGGTTTGGGAAAGCAAAGCCTGAATACCCTACAGCAGAAGCTAAAAGGTGGTCTCCTCAAATGGAAAAGTTTGGGTATCCCCACACATTGGTACAGGTAACGTGGCAGGAATTGTAGACACCAGTATGTCATTCCTGGCTTGCAAACCACCCTGGAACAAGATGTGGCGTTCCAAACCAAGGGAGGGAGGGAGGGGTCATCTTTAAATGAGCGCATTTGTTCTGGAGGCAGCCCGTTTATCTTGGCAGAGGGAGAGCAAAGCTTCTCTCAGCATCAAGGAGGCCCCAAGGTTGCGAGAGTGGAACCAAAAGAAAAAAAAATCTGGCTATGGAGGAATACATTGGCTCCCCCAATTTTCACACCTGTGTGAATTTCAGGCAAAAATCCCAGTATGAAATTTTCCACACGTACAAGCCTCTGACAAGCACATTTAAGCTGCCGCTGTGCTTTTTGCTAGCCTGGATACGTGTTATCATTACAACTGTCCTCTCTTGCCCTGGCAACATAAGAGGAGGACCAGCCAGATGGTGTATCCTCTAGGGCTGGCATCTTGGCACTGTACTTGCAACTTTCACGAGGGGTCTCTGGAGCCAAGACTAGTGGCAAGACTTAGGACTCTTGGGCACTTGCTAAGATGTCATGGCCCAACATTGATCCCTACCCTGGAAATGCCTTCAGAATGATAGTCAGATCCAACTCTTCAAGTAAGCCGGTATCATGTAGTGGTCTTAGCATTAAGACTAGGACACTGGGTTCAAGTCCCTGCTCAGTCATGGAAACCTATTGGGTGAATTTGGGAAAGACAAACTCTCTCAGCCAAATCAAGTGGGATGTAAGTATGTCATGGTTAACATGGCCAGATGAGACATTTCCAAGAATGGGCAAAGTTGGCACACCAGTTTTAACTGCACACTGTGCTGGACACCTAGAAACTGTGAGCCTGTGTCTTTAGGAGAAATGTAATCCCAGCTAGCACAGGCTAAACCAATGTCAGAAATAGTTATGGCCTGTCTGAGTAAGTTTCAGTTCATCCACACTCATCCAGTCTGTTACTGACCCGGACACTGATTTAGAACCACTGGTGTTTCCACCAACATCTTCACTGCCAGCACCAAAAACAGCACTTTGGGGGCGGGGAGGAATAGAACTATTAAACATTATTTTGTTAGATTGAATTTTGGATTTTTTTTTAAATTTCAGATGAAGTCATGAGGCTGCATGGTGGACCAACAAAAAATGCCTACATGGAGCAGAGTTTCCAAGGCCTGAACCCAGTTTTGAACCTCCCCATCAATGCTGCGCAAGTGGACCAGGCGAAAAAGAATGCAGAACTCACTGGCACCAAGCTGGAGAGCTGGGTGGACAGCTTGGTGGGAAGTGTGTGGTCAGCTGTTGATATCTGTAGCACAGGCCCAACCTCCTGTCCAGTCATGCAGGCCTGTGGCCAGACATCCTGGAGTTCTCTCAGCCCAGACCCAAAGTCTGAGCTGGGCCCCGTTAAACCTGATGGCCGTTTGAGGTAGCACCTGGTACGCCCTTTGTTGGCTTTAAAAGGGAATTGAACTTCACGCTCTTGTGACTTGTGTGAGAGTGACTGTCTGCACTTCAAAATGTAAATTGACTTTTAAAATGGGTTTATTTTTTAATCCTTTCTTAAGAAAAAACTGCAAATTGTTTTGCCTAAAGGGCCAGGGTGGGTAGTGTTGAGAATGTCCCATTATTTCCTCGGAGAATTGTTTCAAGTTTTTTGAATGGGCAGGAAGGAGGAAACTGATTTTAAAATGTACCTTTTCATAGCACAGATGTAGCACCCCAGATCTTAAAACTACATCGCAACTCTTTGCCGTTTTATTTCACACACAGTTATATCGTAGCCTTTTTCCCCAGAAGGAGTGAGATCTCTGAAAGGAATGACAAAATGGCTGATGATAAACACTGAAATTTGACATCACTTTCCAAAGCATCCTCACAGAAATTTAGCAAACATCTGCCAAACCAGGCTTTCAGTAACTGTATACAGGTCCTCCCATTTCTCCTTCATATTAGTATTAATACATTTTTTTTTTACTTTTTAAAAGCCTTACCTCAGGCCACTAATATTTGTAGAGGTTCAACATTTCCCTCCCCAGGTTGTGAAACAATTTTAGAGGATTGCTGCCTTCTAGGAGATACGGGTTGCTCTCCTAAGTACTCTTACTAGAGAGTTATCTACAGTGGATATAATGGGGCTTAATTCTCCATCAACATGCATTAGGATTGCACTGAAAGAAATCCTTGACCCTTGAAGACTGATACATTCATTTGAACATGAATCTGCATAGATAAGAGCCAGTGTAGATCAGAGGAATGGCATTGACCACAAAGGCATTGGCAAGAGAAGCATTCAGAGAAAAGTTAATGGACAGAAGATGCAATTTCCTCTCTGTAGATACCATCTTTTGCCACCTATGATCACCTGTTCATGCTCAAATAAATTGTCCAGAAAAATAATTCTGTAAAGATTAATACAGCTTTTGTACTGCAGTACAAACTGCAGCGTTTGGCTCTTCATAATCTATAAACAGCAACATTCCCCCATTGTTTCTGGGGGTTCCTTAAGTTGGAGGTGGGCAAGTGATTTTTGATTTTTCCTGCAGTTGGATGTTTTTAGTTTTGGCAATTCTGATTAACAATAAAGTGAAATGAAATCTTCACCCACCCCCAAAGTACAGACAGATTTGCCTATTTCACTTTCTCTCTCATTCATATTGTACAAATTTTGGAAAATTCTGATCAAGAATGAGCTTGAAAGAAGACTGTCTTGTCCCTAACCCAAGTACATTTATTTATCTTACGTCTGACTTTGGAGCGAGCTTTAACTCTTGATTCATATTTTGGAACTGTGACACATTGTTTGGATCTGAGGCTGAAACTTAGTGAAAAGGCTTAGTTTCTACTAACATTTAAATGGTATTTTCACAGTTTTTGCCCCACTTCTATGCAGATTCATTTCTAGTTAAACTCTTTTGCACAACTTGTACAGATCACACACACAGACACACATGCATGTGCTTCTTTGAGTGTTAAGTTCAAATTTCTTGGGGGTTTTTTGGAGCTCCAAATCTCAAAGAATGTCTCCTGTTTCTGTTTTGAAATTTATGAGCCATTATGAAATAGCCAGTGGGTTGAATAAAGTGGCATTGTTCTTCCCACTTTCTCCCCTTCCTGCAGTTGTGCTCATGTCAAAACTTTCATGGCTGTTAATGCACATCTAGCTCCTGCCTGTCAGAAAGGCTGACAACATAACCAGGTAACAAGAAACGGTTGAATTCCCTTTTAAAAACAACAGCTACAGTGGTGGGGACGCTAAACTTTGCAACCCTAATGGCTTGCTGATCTATTTTTTCACCCTCTTGTTTGGTTTAGTGCTATTCCAGTTTGCTTTGGACTTTGGAAATTGCAGTGTCAGCTGTGCTGGCATGGAAGCAGAGCAGTAAACGTTTAGCTGACACAAAGGAGGCTGCATAGGAGGAAAATGGTTAGGTATTTATTTGTGTTTTAGTCAATGACTAAAGAGTAGGTGCTGCTTGTGCAGCTTGGAGATTATCTTACCTTACTAACTAAAGCTGCCTTTATTAAGAAAAGGCCTTTTTCCCTTTAAAACAAAAGACAAAAAAAATACACCTTCCTTTCTTCCCTTTACAGTTTCTTTCTGCTCTTTTATTTCCCATTCTTAAAAAAAAAAAGGAAAAATTACTAAAGTAGTGCTTTCCAACCTTGGATCCCTAGGAGTTGCCAGACTACCGTCATTCCCAGCTAACTGGCTAGAATTTAGGGATGAAGGGAGTTGTAGTCTGACAGTATATGGGGTCCCAAAGTTAGGAATCAGTCAATGTGAGCTTCCCACTGCTGGAAAATTTGAGAGTGGGGGAGCTTTCCATCCAATTAGGTGTGGCAGCTCTTGTATTTCATATCATCATATCTATCCGTCCACACCCCTATTCTGGCATTCAGAACGCAGTAAAAATCAACACATGAGGAAGGGAGTACAGTTGCCCTGCCCACCTTCATTCTTACTCTCCTCAGATAATGAGCAACAATCTGAAGAGGAGAACTGGGCCTAAATTAGTGGGATCCCCTCCATACCATCCAGAATGCGTTCTTTTCCAGGATTCTGGATTATGTGGAAAGCATCCATGTATAGAAGAGGCTCAGCTTCTTAAACTGTTGCACTGCACATGAGGAGAGCTGTCATGGTGGGGGCTAAGCTGGCCTGTTCCCTGCTGCACATACTGATGTTCGCTGCCTTCTGAGTGCCTGAGTGGGGCCCACATTGTCTGTTCCATGCCCTGTCTTTGAAAATCAAGTCTACCTAAACTCTTCCATGGGGAGACCAAGCGGAGGAATGGCCAGGTCTCACCATAGGACCAGGTCTACTGCCAATGGAAGATCTTCATTCCAGTAAGAGTGAGTCTGGTGTTCTCACACTCCAAATAGAAACAAGTAGCTTTTAATCCAACATTCTACCATGCAGGTCAAACTTTGGGGCACTTCCATACAAAGCAGTGTCAGTTGATATGAGCCAATGTAAAAGTGTCCTGTTTAAGGAAGGAATGGGGAACATATGGCCCTCCAGCTGCTGCTGGTATGTAACTTGCATAATTCTTCACCATTGGCTGTGTTAGCTAAAGCTAAGGGGAGTTGTCCAACACCTGGACATCCCCACAGTCTCCACCGTGATCTCTGGCATTTGATTCATGACAGCCATTGCACATATGTAGCTCTCTAGTTCATGTCATGCCCATCCCGCCATGAACAATGCATGTGCAAATCTGCCCAAGCTGTTGCTCTTCTCTGAGCGTCCTGCAAGTGATTGTAGGGGCATGTGCTTGTGCCACTCCCCAATGCGTACTGTAGTGCAAGTGACCTTCTTGGAAACAGGCAGTTCCTGCTGCCACTCCAAAACTAGGAACAGCCTTGCATATCTAAGTGCAGTGGAGAAGAGCTGCAGAACATCCCAGGTCCTCTGTCACTGAACTACTGACACCTAAGTGAAATAACCTGCTGTAACATGGCAAGTAACTGGTGATTTCTAGTGGACTCACTGGTGTGGCAAATACCGGGTCTCTTGCCAGGAGGATGCATGCTTGGAAGAAATATGAGCCATGCATAAACAATGACCCAAGATCATCTCTCAATGTTAACACACTGCAGAATCCTGAAGTAGAAGAGTGATCTGTACCATGTTATGTTGCAGGCTTAGGAACATTATTTTTTAATGCCTTGCAGTTGCAAAGTACACAGACACTGAGAGTTCCAAAAAGTTAGCAGTACAGGGAGAAATTTCCCAAGCCCTTCTTGCTAGTTTTCTGCTTCTATGGGGAATTTTTCAAATATTTTAAAAATGTAATTCATTATCTGTGATCTGAAGTGGTTAACAATCTATTCTGCCACCTCAGAATTCTTTAATCTTCATTCCACCTTTATTATTTTGATCAGTCATGTTCCAAACAAACCATAAGAGGAAAGGCTGAAGGAACCAGGTATGTTTAACCTTGGGAAGAAAAAACTACTAGAGCTGGGGGAAGCAAGCTAAGAGTTTTCAAATAACTGAAGGCTTATCAAAAGAGCTGAGACTTGTTCTCTGCTTCCCCAGAGGGCAGAATTCTATCTAATGGGCTCAAGTTACCACAGAGTATATTTTAACTCAAAATTTGGAGAAACTTCTTGATTAACTAAGGCAGTTCAACAAGGGAACCAAGTATCTGGAGAGGAGGTAGGATATTCCTTTCTGGAAGTCTTCAAACAAAGGCTGTTGAAGATGCTGTCAGTCTGAATATCTAGCATGATGCAAAGAGCTTGCCTCTGAACTCATCCAAAGAATCTGAATGTTTGTGGTCCAAATGATTCCAGGAAGAATGAAGAGGTTTGGCTAAGTGTCTATTAGGTTATTGTAGGAGCAATTTCACAGTCCAAAAGATTCTTTAGTCTCCTCTCTCATTTTATTCCCTACTGATTCTTGTTGTTTCAAAGGAAGGTGTCATCATAACCCCTTGTACTTGCTTCTGAAACATTACTGGGGAAGGAAAAAAAAACCTGCTGAATATCATGGGAGTAATACGTCATTTATTTTCTCGACAAAGATAGAAGCTGTAAATCCATCAGGATCCCTGTTTTACCTTATTGACAAATACTGTTTCTTCCTGTCTTACCGCTTTCTGCTTTGTCACCTTCTTTTGCTCATGGGTGCAACCAAAGGTGCTACCTCACTAATATTTGCAAAAGCGTTTACCTGACTGAAAGGAAAACAAGAATGGGGGGGAAGGAAAGAAAATCTCTTCTGAAAATGAATGTACAATCTATGCAAATTCTCTCTCTCTCTCTCTCTCTCTCTTTCTCTCAGTAATTGAAAGGAAAAAAGACGAAGAAAGAAAACTTATAAGTATTAGACTTGTAACCTTGCCAGATAAACAGCAAGATACTGTACAGGTGCCTCTGATAGCAGAGCCGTTAAATACCCGGCACAGTTCATATGTGCTGCATTTGTATATTATAAATGACTTTGTCTTTGATTCTGTTTGTGGTTAGAATCACCCTTGTTTGGAAAAAAGGTGATCACATTGCTTGTAAGAGCAGCACCTTCGGTTTTGCTGGGAATACGCCAGAGGAGGAAGTCCAGTGGGCTATATGTTTTATATAGGAAGACCACTGACAACACCAAGAGCACCAAAAGTCCCAGCTCCTTTTTAAAAACCTTAAGACCCCGGCAGTTGGTTGCGAGATTTCCCTATGGGTAAATCAGTTTACCTGGACAATTTCCAACTCAGTGTTCATGCCATGGCATCCTATGAGTTGCCCTTTTTTAGAGAAAGCCTTAAGTTCCTTCATCTTTTTTTAAATGTGGCCTTAAAACTGTGTTTGGAAGTTTTAGCTGTTGTATGTTCTTTCTCTCTCGACTATGGTCAAATGTATTAAAAAACAAAAGCACCTGCAAGACTTCTGTGGCTTTTTTTTTTAATTCCCTTCTTATTCTTTTTGTTCTTCTTGTTGTTCTGCTACTGCGTGGCTGTCACTTTTTTTGCACTTCACAAATACATTCAAATTATGTTTTAAAATACAAGTCCAAGAGAAATCAGAGAGAGTAACTGTATGCAAAAAAAAAAAAAAAAAAGAGAGAGAGAGAAGAGTTGCAAGGAGAAAGGGAAAAGCGCAGGCTTAGCATATAATAAGACTTCTTGTTTGACAACATCCTGGCAATTATATGACCATTATCAAAAAATAGTGAATCATTTTCTATCTTGAAGATGATGCTGATCTTTTTGTGAATGGTATCCATACTACCAAAAGTTTACTCTTGCATTTTTCCACCCAGAAAATCATTGTGCTCTGGAATTATTCAGAGAGGGACACGATGGGGGCTTATGGACAGAGGCCTCCTGGTTCAGGAATGTACAGCTGTCCAGATGTTGCTGGATTGAAACTACTATCATCCCTCATCATTGCCTGTATTGTCTAGGGCTGATGAGAGTTGCAGTCCAACGAAATCTAGAAAGCCACGAGTTCATTAGTATTGGCCAGGTACTGCCAGTCGGATGCATTGTGCAGCTCTTCTCTATCAGCTCCCTTGATGTGTTTTTCTTCTGGTAAGAAAAAGGACAAAAGAAGCAGTGAGAGGGCTACAAACAGATGACCTAGGCCACTCCCATACAATTCTGTGAACAAGGCAGGACAATTATTACCCAGTGTCCCAATCCATCTGAATATTTCTCTGTCCAAAAAAAATCAGCACAGCTGGACAAGGAAGAGCTGTCCTATTCCATCTGTGTTTTTCCTCTTCACCTTGTCACTTACAGCTGCGATTTTGCATGCATTGGTTGGAACTGGGAAAATTTAGAAAGAGACGGGGGATTTTTTCCCCCATGGAAGAAGCAGTTTTCATGATGTTTATTTTAATCTAGGAGTCTTCTGGACTTGCCTCAAGGGCACTTTCTTGACACTTTTGGATACAAAAGCCAAATGGCTACCCAAAATTCTCCATCCTGTTGTGAGTGAGCATGTTGTAGAACCACTTTGCTAAATGTTCTTGGGGAAATGGTTTCTGGGGTGATGCATTTAAGGTTTCCTGAACAGGGCCTGAAATCACTACTTTCCTTTTCAGAAGCCATTTCCGCACTAGACTGTTATAGTGCTGTTATTCCACTTTCAACATCCTATGGAATCCTGGAGTTTGCAGTCTGGGGAGGGGCCTCAAAGGAAATGGCCAGAAAAATTTAGTTTGACTTGGATTGTTGCACATAATCACCTAGTTCATGCTGAGCTGGTAAACCTATGTCTGAACTGTACCGCTGCCTCTGATGGCTGAATGCTCTTCCGTTTAAAAATGCATCCATGCATTCGTATGTGTTCTAGCTTTTGATAGACAGAGATTTAGTTTGTTCCTCCTCCTGAAGAATTCAGTGCAAGTTCCAGCAAGTTTCTTGGTCGAGAAATAGGATGGAAAAATTTGAGAAGCCCATTTGTACACAGATCTGATTGGAACACATGCCTCCCTAATTTGGAACACAACACCCAGTCCGCAAGACTAAGGCCCTTTCCACACTACACTAAGGCCCCTCCCTAAACTGCATACCCCAGGATTCCGTGGGATGTTGAAAGTGGAATAAAACCACTATAACAGTCCAGTGTGGAAATGGCCTAAGGAGTACACCACACTGCTTCTTCCCATTTCAGCTCATTTAAACAGAAGCTGTTTCTGTGATGACATAGGTTGGAAAAAGATGTACTTGTGGAATGGCAGACTACATGTGGGGGAAAGGTGGATTCAAGTGCAGCCTGGCTTAAAATATACCTATGAAAATTAGTGGGACTTAAAGTTAGTCATGACAAACTAGATCTGGATCCAACCCAAAGGTTTTGCCTTGGAGACTTGTATAACAGGAATGGGCAGATACTTTCTTTGCTTTTCTGCTATGTCTACCAGAACTGGATCCAAATGTTTGCATCGTGACTCAGTAGGACAGATAATACATTTAAAACTAAAGGAGAGCAAGCAGTACCTCTGAGGATACATTCAGAAATTTGATTTCATTGCCAGAATGGAGATTTTAGCCTTTTCAAATACAAAATATCCCTTGTTTCAGCAGGCAGACAGAGTTATCTGTCCCTCTTGTTGAACAGTTGATCTGCAGCAACTCAGAGAAATCCAGTAGTATATCCCAGTTGGTATTTGCACACCACTGCTTTATACTGAATGTATTCTGCAGAAATTTTAAGAACCCAGAAGTGAATCAGCTTAGCAGTGGCTATGAGACATCTGCAGGATTTGACTGAATTCTGATACTCTAGAGAAGTAGACACTCTAGTAGAATCATTAATGGTGTTGGGTCTATGGACCGTAAAATAAAGTTTGATTTAAATCACTACTGGCTTCCCATGGAGTGTCTTTTTGTCCTCCATGGATTTTCCCTTCTTTCAAATAGGAATAAGAAATAGAAAATCCAGCACATTGTCTAGGACGGAAGAGGCCTTGTGCAATCAGCCTAAACTAGATTTAAACTACAAGCCATCTCTCCCTGACATGCCAATTTCCAGTATAGAGGAAATGACTCCACGTGGAAGTATATCCAGACATTCCTCCCTGCCTGCCCACTGGAGGTGAGGCTACCGCCTCCTGGGAAAATACCATTTTTTTCTTCCAGATGTATAGGCTGCTGATCATCTAGGAAGGAATCTTTCTACATATTTGCTACGAAAACCCTTTCCAGACAATAGAACAAAGGAATATTGAGTCAAGATGCAAGATTGGAAATAACTGGCAACTACCATGTATACTCATGTATAGGTTGACCTCATATATAAGTTGAGGGCAGATTTTTGGGGCCAGAATTATGGATTTTGATATGACCCATGGATAAGTCAAAGATCATTCCAAAAAGGGGGGAAAGCACCAGCACCATCTTGGGGCCACCCACTCCAGCCACCACCACTGCCGTTTTTCAACCCACATATTCAAAAAGACCTTTTGCAACCCTACTCAGAGAAGGAGATCATTCCTTTTTTGATAAGACTTAAGCTGAAGTATTAACTCTTACCAACGAAAGGAACCAGCCTCTTCTCTGTGTAGAAGGGCAAAAGACGAGAGCTTAGTCTATGCTGGGAGAATCTAAAAGAAGCATCGACACACACACCCCTTCCGCTCGGTCCCCTGCAGCACGATTTCCAGCCTTTTTTAATACCTGGGTGGGAAAACTGCGCTTCCCCTCAAAGAAGTGCCAAGAGAGTAGAAGGGGGAGTAGAGAGGGGTCAGTGCTGTTTTCAGGTTCCCTCAGGACAGAATAAGCTCTTACCTTTCACTACTCTACTCTGAGAAGGGGGGGTTCTCTTTTTATATAAGAGTACTTACACTGACCCATGGATAAGTCAACCCTGGTTTGGGAGGTCAATTTTTTTTTACTCAAATTTTTAGACTTATATATAATATATATAATTCATTTCCCCAATAACAAGATGCAACCAATTTATGCTACAATGGTAGCTGAATAAGTGATGACTTCTCTTGCACTTTAACTGTTAAAGTTACTTTTGTAGTGTTGGGGTATGACCTCACGGAACAGTGAAGAAGGAACATCCTGCAGTTAAGTGCTACCGCCTCAGACTCTTCTGGGGGTGTTAACAGGGTGTATGGGATAAGTTCGATGGGAGGAAAAGGTAGGTGGAATGCCTGCTGACTGGCCAAGGGGCTGCACTTCTGATGTTCCTTCCTCCAGTTCAAGGTTGGCAAAACCTTTGGGCCTCCAGATACTTTAGACTTCAACTCCCAGTAGCCCCAGCCAGCACATCCAAAGATCAGGGATTTGGGAAGTTGTCCAAATCAGATGCAGACATAAAGGTTCTCCACCCTTGCTCAGGGTCAGTCTCCATTGCTAGCTGGCTGGTTGGCTAGCTACACAGATAGGCAGATAAAAAGACAGCTACCCAATTTGGAAACAGCTTGGAAGACAAAACCTGTAATGCAGTCTTACAATTGTATCTCATTTGCAAATTGCAACACACTGGAGTAAGGTATTGTATGTCATCCTCTGCAACAAGCCCAATTTGCCAGGGACAGTCCCATTTAATCCTCTATCATCCCATTTTTGGGCTGCTGTTAAAATGCCCCAGTGCCTCTGTCCTCCTCTCACTTTCTTCCTTTGTCCTCAGTTTGCTTCAGCTGATGCAAACTGAGTTGAAAGGAGAGACGCAGTTTGCACTCAATTAACTTAGCAAAGGGGAGAAGAAAGCCAGGGGCAGAATTTTGCCCTTCCCAGCAGTCTCCAACAAAGGCCAGCTACTGCAGCCTCTCCCAGCATATGTGTTCTTCCTCAATAATTTTTGCCATTTGGACCACACTGTGATGTTGCATGGCCACACACATTCCAGACTTTAATCTGTGAAATGTTGGAGGATATGGTATGCTAGATTCTGACTTCTTTTTTATTCCACTACTGGTTTCTTTATTATTATTATTATTATTATTATTTATTATTATTATTATTAGAGTCTCCACAGCACATCCTCCACAAATCTGTATGTCCTGTTGTACAATGTGCATATCAAATAGATTTTCCTATTAAACAAGTGTCAAAATAGCAAACATGATGCTAAATGCATTTCTGCATTTACTGTGCTGATTTTTAAAATGCATGTGGTATTAATGAGGGCGGGCAGGGTGGAGACTGTCAGAATGGCAGCAGGCACAGGGGGGAAATGTAACCCTTTTAATTCTCTTCCGCAGCCCTAAAAAAAATCTAGTATCTCGAACAAGCAGTTGGATTAGTGGACTCTCCTAGAGTCGTCTTTTCCTTGGGTCTACAGAAAGTAAAAAAGGGTCAAGATCTCCCCATTTATACCTGTTGGGATGCTAATAATTATCAGCTAACATGCATGCACCTCCACACAAACACATGTGGATGCTGTTGACATTTTAAAAATGCAACCAAAACTCTACACCTACGTTTTCTAACTTCACAAATCCACAGTTATATTGCAGAAACATTGCAGCAATGCAGAACTCTCATAGTAAATTATGAAAATGCACATCCAGGTGCTGGCAAGAATACTCCAAATTAGGGACAGGACGAATCCAGAATCGTTAGAATCCGGAAAAAATTTAAACTTTTAAAAAACTTGTTTTAAAAAACAGAACTTCTTTTTAAAAAAACCTATTTGAGTTGAAAGATTCAGTTTGCCTATTTTTGCACAGGAATTCAGATTCGCAAGTCTTGAATGCTTGCTGAGGATTCGAGGATTCAGTTGGCCCACCCCTACTCCAAATGCTCATCAAGCAGCTTTAGGCTCCAGTACTCCCTAGCCAGTGTCTGGATGAGCATTGGGGAACACCCCCGTGCACATCAGTGCTCTTGGCACATCCAGCCGTGGCACCTAAGTCACTCCACGACTGTGCAAAGGACCTCAATACCTTGTAACTTCACAGCAGTCCTGAGGTGAATATGAACGTTTCAAAACTACTCAATTCAATTTTCCGCACACATTAAGGCCATTTTATCGTTGTCTGCCTTCAAGTTGTTTCTGCCTTTCAATCGACCTCAAGGCAAACCTTTCCTTGGCAAGATTTGTTCAAAGGGGGGTTGCCTTTGCCTTCCTGTGAGGCTGAGATAGAGTGTCACTTGCCCAAGGTCGCCCAGGGGGCTCCCATAGCTGAGCAAAAAAATCAAACCCTGGTCTCCTGAGTTGTTGTTCAGTGCTCAAACTGCTACACTACACTGGCCTCTAAGGCCATTTACCAAAACCTAAGTCCCAAACAGAATGCCGGCTGTGGATGCCAGATGAAGAGCCATCCTCAGTAACTGGACATGGGATAGTTAAAAATGAATCAGGATTGTTTGGGAGGCACAGAAAGAGTCATGATGGGACCCACTGTGTGCATTTATGCACTGTGTACATTTATGCACCTATGGACACAACTGCTTTGGTGAATCTGGCAGTTCCCTTCTCCCCAGTGCAAACTGGTTGGATAGCTCACTGTCTCTTGTATTTCGTGGACGTAAAAATAAAAACACTTTTTGTACAAATAACAGTCACATAAATGAGGCAATTTAATTTAGCATGCCTAATTTGCAGCTTTGTCATCTATGTCTTAATGAACAATTTGCACAATGCAATGGTACCAGCGCACAGGTTTGTGACACTAAGTTCTGGCAACCATGGCCAAGAGATTAATTCATTTTCTTGACATTCATGCATCCAAAGGGGAAAAAATTGAGGATTTAAAGAAAGACCCAGAAAGTTCCTGAAACAAAATGTAGGCTGAATTCTTGAAGCACTTTCACTGGTTTTAGGCATTAATCATTTGGATTTTTTTTCCATAATAAATTACTGTCTTTTCTAATTTGCTTTAGATATTTGTAAGAAAATTAAGAAAAAAACTGTGAAAAAGAAGTCTTATTTTGTCATTTTGTCATTGTTGGTGGTGTGTGCCTTAAAGTCATTTCTGACTTATGGCAACCCTAAGGTGAACTTATCACAGGTTTTCTGGTGGCTGAGAATGTGTGATGTGCCCAGACTCACCCAGTGGGTGTCCATGGCCAAGTAGAGAATTGAACCCTAGAATATGTCTGCACTAGACTGTTACAGTGCTATTATTCCACTTTCAACATCCTATGGAATCCTAGGGTTTGCAGTTTAGGGAGGGGCCTTGAGGCCCTTCCCTAAACTGCAAACCCCAGGATTCAATAGGATGTTGAAAGTGGAATAATGGCACTATAATAGTCTAGTGCAGAAATGACCCTGGTCTCCAGGGTTGTAGTTCAACAGTTAAACCACTACACTACACTATCCCTCCACCTATTTAATTACAGATCAATACAGGCATAAAGCTGTACAGAAATATCTTGCAAGCTATTAAAAGCAGAAAAATTATATATACAGTAAAGGTGTCCCCAAGGCAGCAAACACACTGAAAAATGTTGATATTTTGAACTTGATTTGAATGGGTATTTTATGGAATGTTTAAAAATATCTTAAACATTATGCTTTTCATGTAGTGAGTTGTAAATTTTTAAACTTAAGCAATCATCTATCACCTTTCATTTTCTTAAAAAAATGCTCTTTTTCTTCTAGAAATCAGGGTAGCATTCAAGGTCCACCCTCACTTCCTCCACAATGCTGTGAGAGAGGCCAAGGGACAACAGAGCAGGGCCAAAAAACAATAAACAAGCTCCAGGGTTTTGTCACTGTCTGATCCCATATCACTTCCAAGTCCATACCCAGTACTTTGGCTAGGGCCCCTCAACTGCATGCCCTCCAGGCGTGTTGGATTATAACACTCGTCATCAGAGGTGTATCTAGGGTGTGGCAACTGGCACTTGTGCCCTGGACGCCAATGCCAGGGGGTGCCCTTCTGCTTGCCACCACCACCGCATCTGCGCCCCCCGCATCTGTGCCCCCATGCCCCCCACTCCATCACTGCTACCCCCGGCAGCAGCACAGCAGCACCAAGGGATGCAACTTCTGCACTCGCCCTAGGTGCTGCTAAGCCTAGATACGCCGCTGCTCGTCATCCCAAGGGAGCCTGCTAGACGGGCTTAATGGGGCTTCAGTCTAACCTCTGGAAGGCAGTCACTGGGGAGGGCTGCACCATTCAGTATACTATGTTGCTTGTCTGATTGATTGCACTAATTTTGTTGTTTCTTTTCCTCCTTCATTTAGCTAAAAAAGAGGAAAAAGTGCCTTAACTGTAACTTTTGTTTATGAGATCTTATGAACTGGGGAAGCGGTGGGGAGGAATATCCAACGAAGCAAATTTTTGCAGAAATATAATCAAATGTTGTAATTGTACCAAAAATGCTATTGTTGTACCAAAATGCTTTCTGTCAAATTGGTGTTTTCAAATGCTGCATTGAAAATGCGTTTTAAAGAAATTAAATTGTCTTTAAGTCAACAAAAGTGCAGTAGTCTCAGTCATTCAGTGAAAAAAGAAGTCGTAAGATGCAACCAGTTAAAGTTTCTCTGTACAGCTCACAAGTGCCAAGTGCAGACACAAGATCTCATCTTGCATTCCATGTTGATTAATCTGAGCAAAACATGACATTCTTTCCATATACACATCTGTCGGTGGAGTTCAGAGTCCCCAAAGGCCAAAGCAAAGGCAGAAAGAGGAGAAACGGGGCCTTCCTGTCAGACCTCTGAGTGGCACGTGGTAGATGGATGCCCTGCAAACTCAAGGCGGTGGTGGCTTCCTTGATCGAATCTATCCACCTGTAATGTGATCTTCTGCTTTTCCTACTGTCTTCTACCTTACTAAGTGTCACTACTTTTTCTAATGAGTCATGTCTTCTCATGATATGTGCAGAATAAGATAGCCTCAGTTTAGTCATCTTGGCATCTAGAGAGAGTTAGGCTTGATTTGCTGTAATACCCATTTATCTGTCTTTTCGGCAGTTCATGGTATCTACAGAATTCTCCCCCAGCACAACATCTCAAATGAATTGATTCTATTCTTCTCAGCTTTCCTCGCTGTCACAACCTTACACAGAAGTCAGAATTACAATGGCATGGACAATCCTGACTTGGGCGTTCAGTGATATGTCTTTATACTTGAAGATCTTGTTCAATTCTTTGACAGTTGTCCTTCCAAGGCCTGGTTTTCTTCTGATTTCTTGACTGCCCTCTCCATTCTAATTAATGACTGAGCCAGGGTACAAATCTCTAATTATTTCAGTGTCTTTATCATCTGCTTTAAAGTTATATAAATCATCTGTGGTCATTATTGTTGTTTTCTTAATGTTCAGCTGTAAACCTGCCTTTGCACTTTCTGTCTTGACTTTCTTCAAAGTCTTTCTTCCAGATCTTTGCTATTTTCTGCTAGTCATATGGCACTACATATTCTATCATTTACATATTTTAAATGGTTGATGTTCCTTCTTCCAGTTTTCACAACTCCTTCTTCTGAGTCTAGTCCAGCTTTGCATATGATATGTGCTATGTACAAGTTACACAGATAGGGTGATAAAATGAAGCCCTGCCTGACCCCTTTACCAATTGGAAGCCATCCTGTTTCTCCCTAAAGTTGTCACATCAGGACAATCAGATGTTGTGGCACACCCACTTCTGTAAGAACAATCCATAATTTTTCATTATCTACACAATCAGAGGCTTTGTTATAATCTATAAAGTACAGGCTGGCTTTCTTCTGAAATTCTTTGGTCTGCTCCATTGCCCAAGGTATGTTTGCAATATGATCCCCATTGTCTCTTCTTTTCCTGAATCCAGCTTGGACGACTTTGTTGTAAAATTTTGCATCACTTTGCTTGCATGGGAGATTAATGCAATAGTCCAGTGGTTACTTCAATCCTTGATGTCCCCTTTCTTGGGGATTGGAATATATATCGAGCATTTCCAGTCTCTGGACCAGTGTTTCCATGATTTTTGTTAGAACATGAGTTCTCTGTAGTTTGGAACAGATCTTTTGTTAAGCCTCCTGATTTATTTCTCCCTAAACTGCAAACCCCAGGATTCCATAGGATGTTGAAAGTAGAATAATAGTGCTATAACAGTCTAGTGCAGAAATGGCCTGGAACTCTGGTCTCTCCCTGTGCAAATCACTCCTGCTGTTTCCCAAAGCTTTGAAAAATAACTTTTTTGTTACAACTCTCAGCATCCCCCTACAGCTGGGAATTCTGGGAGCTGTAGTCAAAATTAATTTGTCTGAACTGTGTCATTTTCACATAAAAAACTGGCCACTCCGCCCTGAACACAACTCTGCTGATGGATGTCAAATGGTTAGCTGTATACCTTTATACATCATAGCATCTTCCCCCCTCAGTACAGCTTAGTTTTGTCTCCTGGCAAATCTAAATTGTCAGATAAGCCATGTTGGCACTGGGCTGGTACAGCTGGAGGTAGAGGAAAATGTTTTTACAGTTACAATATGTTGATGTATACAGAACTTTTCTCAGCGGGATTCCTTCTGTTTGGATAGTAATTGCCTCTTATTAACGGCAGCTGAGTCTCCCTCTCTCTAAGAGGCTCACAAATTCAGTGCAACCAGCCATCAATGGCTGGATGACAAGCTTTCCCTGTTCGGCTCAGGAAAGGGGAGAGAAAGTTGGCCCAACCGGCTGCTTCTCAGCTTAGCTGATGAATAAACTTATTTAGTGCTTGTCAGGTACCCTCCAGAGAAATGGCCTCATCTGCTAGCATTTGCCCTCATAAAGGTAAAAAAGACAAGGCAGCACGGATGTCCGTATCATTTAGTCACGGATGCCACTGAGCAGACTTGGCAAGCTCTTTGGAAGAAAGCAAACAAACCTGCCAAATGTTCAGAAAGGCATTTAAGGGACACAGACCCACATGATACTAAGCCATTCACAATCACTTGTGATGGGAAGCAGCAGTTAGAGCAAGAAAGCATGGCTCCCAGGACCTGGAGTGCCTCAGATGGTTGGAAGGAAGCAGCACGGTTACATTCTGCAGCCACTGCAAGGCAAGAAGGCGAAGACTCGTTTTCTCCCACCTTGCTTCTTTGTCATCAGTGGTGTAGTCAAGCCACAGCTCCCAGAATCTTCTGCCATGCCATTCCTTGGAATTCCCTGCTCTCTTTGAGCTTACTGGAATTCTTATGGTAGTTGGGCTGGGGAGAAATGAATTTTCCCATGGATTATGTATTTTTTATGCTTGTCATGCCCTCCTTCCAGAACGTGGACTCTGACTCAGAGTCTGAAACAGGGGGCATGCCAGGACTTGCTGTACAGGAAGAGGTTACAGTGCCATGAGCAGAGTAGGAGGCGGTGCCAGCTCCAGCAGAGGGTCCTGCCCCTTCAGACACAGAAGAGCGCTTACTTGTACCCACCTTTGCAAAGTACAGATAGCAAACAGAAAGCTGGTGTCCCTCTCTCAGAATTTATAACTGGCAATAACTAATAAAGCCACAGCTGCACTAGGCCTCAGACCCATATAGCTGCCGCCCTTCCCCTCCAGGAGTTGTCAGAGCTTATCTAGCTTTCTACCCTGCTGGATACCTTGCTGAACTCTGGAATACTCTGACTGACCTTGGTCTCTCTTTTGCCTTGGAACCTTGTTGGACTTTATTTATGACTCTGTGCTTACTGCCTGAAGTAAGTAATGAGCTGGGAACTGTTCAGTTTGTTTTGTTTGAATTATCAGCTGTGCCACCAGGACTGAGATAGGACAATACCGGAACATATTGTGGGGTGGCTTGTTCTCAAATGAGCCATCAAGAACCATTTGCTTCACAAAAGACCTGTTCCTGGTGAAGAAGAAAGCTTCATGATCTGCTCTGTTGATATTAGCCAACACAGATACCTACATTTCTAGACTCTCCTTGGAGGTGCTGGCTATCAGGCAGGAGTCAGGTACTGGCTATCAGGCAGGTACATCCAGTGGACAGGCAAAGAGCAGTAGCAGGGTGATCACTTTCCCTTCTTTACCAGGAAAAATCATCTGCCTCCAACTGCCAGTTGCCTTGTGCGGGTGTGACCCATTATTAGGCAATATGAGGCAACCATCTGAGGAAAGAAATTAAGGGGGTCAGTGGTTGTGGCCCTCTAGTTGTTGCTCCCAAGCCCACTGGCCATTCACCTCTCCTGGAGGACTGAACTGTATATCAGGAACAGGATATACAGGAAATATACAGGAAATGGAAGAAGGGGGAAATCATCAAAGAAGATTATAAGCAAGTAGCCAGGAGATGTAGGGAGAAGGTCAGAAAGGCTAAAGCACAGATCGAACTTAGGCTGGCCAGAGACATTAAAAACAATAAAAAGGGCTTTTTTAAATACGTCCGCAGCAAAAGGAAAAAGAAGGAGACGATAGGGTCACTGCGCAGGGAAGATGGTGAATTAATAACAGGAGAAAGAGAAAAGGCAGAACTCCTCAACACCTTCTTCGCCTCAGTTTTTTCCCAAAAGGATAAACACATGCAACCTGGCGGTTGGGGAGCAGGTGAGGAAGTGGGGGAGATGCAGCACAGAATAGATAGAGAGGTAGTACAGGAATACCTGGCCACACTGAATGAATTCAAGTCTCCAGGGCCAGATGAATTACATCCTAGGATTTTAAAAGAACTAGCAGAGGTCATTGCGGAACCTCTTGCTATAATCTTTGAAAACTCTTGGCGGACAGGAGAAGTTCCGGCAGACTGGAGGAGGGCAAATGTTGTCCCCATCTTCAAGAAGGGTAAAAAAGAGGACCCAAATAATTATCGCCCAGTCAGCCTGACATCAGTACCTGGAAAGATCCTGGAGTGGATCATCAAACAGTCAGTTTCTAATCACTTAGAAAACAATGCCATAATTACGAAAAGTCAACATGGATTTCTCAAAAATAAGTCATGCCAGACTAATCTTATCTCTTTTTATGATAGAGTTACTTGCTTGATACATGAAGAGAATGCCGTGGACATAGTATATCTTGATTTCAGTAAAGCCTTTGACAAAGTTCCCCATGACATTCTTGCAAAGAAGCTAGTAAGATGTGGGCTGGACAGGGCTACTGTCAGGTGGATCTGTAACTGGTTGACTGACCGTACCCAAAGGGTGGTCACCAATGGCAGATTCTCATCCTGGAGAGAAGTGACTAGTGGGGTGCCACAGGGTTCTGTCCTGGGCCCGGTGCTGTTCAATATCTTCATTAATGACTTGGATGAAGGAATAGAGGGCACGCTGATCAAATTTGCAGATGACACCAAATTGGGAGGGGTTGCTAATACGCCTGATGACAGGATCAAAATTCAAAAGGACCTGGACAGATTGGAGAGCTGGGCCAAGGCTAACAAAATGAATTTCAACAGAGAGAAATGTAAGGTCCTACACTTAGGCAGAAAAAATGGTTTGCAGAAATATAGGATGGGGGACACGTGGCTGGCTAACAGTACGTGTGAAAGGGATCTAGGAGTCTTCATAGACCACAAGCTGAACATGAGTCAGCAGTGTGATGCGGCAGCCAAGAAGGCCAACGCAATTCTTGGTTGCATCAATAGGAGTATGGTGTCTAGATCGAGGGAGGTATTGGTACCACTTTATTCTGCATTGGTTAGACCTCATCTTGAATACTGCATCCAATTCTGGGCGCCCCAATTCAAGGAGGATATGGATAAGCTGGAGCAGGTCCAGAGGAGGGCAACCAAAATGGTGAGGGGCCTGGAAGCCATGCCCTATGAGGACAGACTTAGAGAGCTGGGTATGTTTAGTCTGCAGAAGAGAAGGTTGAGAGGTGACATGATAGCCATGTTTAAATATTTAAAGGGATGTCATGTCGAGGAGGGAGTGGGTTTGTTTTCTCCTGCTCTTGAAACCAGGACAAGGAGCAATGGATGCAAGCTGCAAGAGGGGAGATTCCGCCTGAACCTGAGGAGGAATTTCCTGACGGTCAGGGCTGTCCGGCAGTGGAATGTGCTGCCATGGGATGTGGTGGAGTCTCCTTCGTTGGAGGTTTTTAAGCGGAGGCTGGATGGCCACTTGTCGGGAGTGCTTTGAGGGTTTTCCTGCATGGCAGGGGGTTGGACTGGATGGCCCTTGTGGTCTCTTCCAACTCTACATTTCTATGATTCTATGATTCTATGATCCCACAGAGCCTATCCTCCACCCCCAAATCTAGCCTGTTGACATCAAGGGCAGTGGAAGAGGTCAGATTCAACTGCCAGTCCTGTCAGATTCTGTACAATGGCGTGGGATACCATATTGTCCCTTGCCTCAGTCAATAAAATGGCTTGGATGAACCCTGGCCTCAGGGGTTATTGTTGCTGTTGCTAATTTGATTCACATCCCACCTTTCTCACAAAATGGACATCAAAACAACTTGACCAAAGGGAAACATACTCAGGATTCATCCATCACCCAAAATCAGGTGAGGAAAGACCTTGAGGCATAGCTAGGTCATAGGCAGGAGATCACCAGGAAACTCTGGCAAAAATTGACTTATAGTTAACCTTCAATGACTTAACCTTTAAGAGACAATAGCGTCCAAGATGTTCCCACAGAACAGCTAATTGTCCTAGCCTCTCTCCTTCTGCCCAGCAAACTTCCCTTTTGTTCCCACATCTGTCTGACAAGGCTATCAAGGCCCTTTGTCTCCTAATGCTAAAACCATTAGCTCATTCCAGACCCCACTGTCCGCTCTGCAAATTCCATCATTTACTCTGCCAGAGAGCCAATTAACATCTTTGCTCTCCAGGCAAAAAAAGAGTAGTTAAACTGCAGTTTGGGGATTAGCCAGCTTTCAGTATACTGGTTGCTGGTCATCACTTTGCTGTACTGATTTCCAATTGTGTACTGTCCTTAGATTCCCAGTATAAGCCACATAGCTCTTTGCTTCTCTGCTGAATTGGTAAATATCAGCCACTTTGCCCTGAATTCTTGAAAATTCTTCCTCCCTTTTCCTTCAGTTAACCTTGTGTAATTATGAGACTGCTTGGATCTTCTGTGTGTGATTCTTAATTCCCCCAATAAAACAAATAAGCTTACTTTTGACTCTCCAGCTGATTCCTCTCTGCATTAGTACCTGTAGACGTAGGTGTGAAAGATCTTATAAGGTTACCCCCCTCTCGGAGGCCCCCTCTTTGAGCTAATATTCCTCACTGTTTCATGGAGACACTTGCATCTCAGGTGGACCCTTGAGTCACATACGTTTTGGGATGACAATCACACTCTGAGTGACCCATCACAGCTATATTTGACCTATCTGTAAATTCCCCAGTCAATCTGACTTGTGGCTTAGTATGTTGTTTCTCCTCACCAAAAATTACCTTTATGGTACATTTTTCATGCGTATCATTCTTAGGCTTCCTAATCCAGCTCTGTCTTTTTTCCCCTCACATCTGATGCTAAGTCTGGTATGGATTTAGCATACCTAGGGAACCCTGAAATATGTGGGGCTATTGGATGAGAGGATCCCTTGGACACCAGCCTCGCAATTGTTATTTGCCCTTGAAATATTAAAATCAGAGTGATTACCTTGTTGCCATGGTAATATTCTCTGTGCCTCCTCCCACACTGGCTGCACAAGATCGCAGTCCTTTCAGGGTTCTAATTTAATTAGTTGTTTGTTTGTTTGGCTGTTTGACTGTTTGTTTTGACAGAAAAAATATAGCACATTTGGAACTTTCCCTGTATGTAGCAACTCAGTGATATGGTGGGAGAACATGCAGCTCTACAGATGCTGTCTCACTGTAACTTCCATCATCCCTAACTAGCATAGCAAACGATGAGGGATATTAGGAGCTTCAACCCAGCAACATCTGGGGTGTGCTGTTGTGCTCAGGTATTTCGCTTGTGCACTTCCCATAGGCTTCCCAGGTGGTTTGCCATGGTGAGAATGATATAATGCACAAAATCAGGTTTCGGTCTAATCCACCAGGGCTGTTTGTCTCCTCTTGTGAGGTAGCTGCAGAGCTATATGATTGCTGGACCTCAGGCTTGGCAGCTCATTCTGAAGGGATGCTTTAGCTCAGTGGTTCCCAAACTTTGATCCTATGAATGTTTTGAACTTCAAATCCCAGAATTCCTGACTGTTGGCAAAGCTGGCTGAGGCTTCTGGGAGCTGAGGTCCAACACCCCTGAAGGACCAAAGTTTGGGACCCATTGCTTAGTTGTTGATTCTTGCAATGGCAGAGGGCTGGGCCAGATGGCCCTTGGAATCATGTCCATTTCTAAGGGCATCAAGTTAATCTCAGGGCCATCAGCTAACTTGCCATCACTGCACATTGAAGACTGCTTCCAGTCTTCTTGTGGAGCCAGGACTCACAGGGTGGAACCACCAGCATTTATAGATTAGCAGGGGTAAGGAAATCATCTGCCACCCTCTTCAAGCTTCTCTGTTTGCCCTGATTTTAGCTGCAATCCCCATGGTAGCTGGGGGATAAACTGGGTTTTCCTAACAAGGTTATAGTTCTGATCTATCCTTTTCCAAGCCACAGTTCTTTCAGGACAATTGGACAATTAAATTTGACAAATGACCAGTTCCCAATGTACAGGAAAATTACTAGAAAACTTATTTGTTAAGATGAATCAGCACAGCTTCCTACATTTTTGGAAACTCCTTGAAGACATGCTGGGGAGATGATTGTGCTGCTCCAATGAATGCCTGAATTTCAGAATTTACCAATACATCACCAACTTCCTCTAATGCATTAGAGACCTGCTTTTGTTAACTATTGTACACCTCCTTTGAACACACTGACCATTTCCGCACTAGACTTTTATAGTGCTATTATTCCACTTTCAACATCCTATGGAATCCTGGGGTTTGCAGTTTAGGAAGGGGCCTTGAGGGACATTCAATTTTCTTCTAAAAACATGGGACTATACCCATCAAATGTCCATGTTCTGAGACTTTCGCTCTCTAGCATCACCTCTTTACTATTGAATATTCCCCTTTCAGTGCTGCTGTTTTCTTTCCCAAATTGCTTTACTCATTAGAGGAATTGCCTTGAAAATGTAGGCGTTCAAAAGCATACACAATACAAAAATGTGCACATCTTTACAAGCAGGTACAAAAATGTGTCTTTTAAAAAAATGCACACAGGAATATGCACACCATTTTTGTGCAGACTACAAAAATTAATTCCCAAGATCCTGCATCCCAGCAGTTGGGATGTAATGGTCCATTCACAAATTAACACTCAGGCTGTTTGAAAAGGCAGACATGCCCTTCCTCAGCCATTTAGTGGAGGGTGAAGGGTACCCAGGCAGAACCCAGAGGTGCTTTTGCAGCCCAGAGCAAATAGTAGATGTTTTCCCCCTAGGTCTCCAGCTGCAGCCTGGCTCTCTCCTGGGTGCAGCCAGCTGCTGTCTGGATATCTTGTACTGTCTTGGCCAGTAACTAGCTACCCCCAAGCTCATCCAACCACTAAAGGGCAAGAGGAAGTGCATGTCTACCCTGCACAGCAAGCAGAGCTATGGAATGGTGTTGCACAAGGAGCTACTGGACAATTCTTTGCATAACTTTTGTAAAAGAACACACATGCACACATAATCATAGGTGATATGCACATATATGGCTGATTATCTGGAATCAGATGCCAAAACAGGATAGAATGAACTCGACAGTGGGAAAATTGTTGCTGTAGTGTGCCTTTAATTCATTTCCAAATTATAGCAACCACAAGGCAAGCCTGTCATGAGGTTGTCTGGGGCACTGTGGCCCTTTCTGCAGGGCATTTGCCATGTGAAAGGGCGCCTGGAGCGTTGCGCGATTGTGAGGAGTGATCTGCGCAACACACTCACAATCGCATGACACTCCAGGGGCCAGCAGGGACCAAGCGCGCACCTTTTCATTTTTGACTAGAAGCCAAAAATGGTGCGCGGTTGCACATTGCTCCCAGGCCCCATGCACACTTACCTGGTGTGTGGAGCCTCCGGAACCACACCGGTCATGCTTCCTGCCCCAGTGCAACCTGGGAAACTCCCAGGTTGCGCTGCGGAAGGAAGGAAGAGGCAAGGCTCTTGCACAAGCAGGCAGTTTGTGCGGAGCCGAAGGACCCTGGATGCGAGAGCCTCTCGCCGGAGGCTGCTTACGCGATACCCACACCCCAGTGCCAGAAGAAGGTAAGGTGTGGAAAGGGCCTGTGTCAAGCACCCAAGGTCATCTCAGTGGCTTTCCATGGCCAATTGAACCCTGGTCTCCAAGATTGTCCAGTGCTCAAATCACTACTGGGTCTCTAGTGGAAAAATACCTGTGTTGAAAATGAACTTGACCACAGTCAATGAGGAGAGATCAGGTGCCTTTCTAACATGAATCAGAGCCACACATTTGTTCAGATAGATTCCTCATAAGTGAAATATGATTCTTTGCTAGCTGTGAAATCTTTGGCATAACATGTTCAATGACTGAGGTGAAGCTGTTCTGTGCCGTTCCTTTAACTTGAAGAGTCTCTAATGTACTTCCCTAATTACATTAGGACTTTGAGAAGCCGTTACATGAGTTAGTGCTAAATAGGTTCCCACCCACTCAGAGAGAATTAATGTCAAATGATAACTTAACTTATGGAAAAGAGGCATCCATTAAGATGCTAATTAATTCAGTGTTAAGTGCTTGTGTAAAGGACCCAGGCTGAACACTTAAGATAGGGATGGGGGCGGAGAAATAAGTTTAGCAAGGAGAATCGGAAATAAATTTTCAACTAAGAGTGCAAAACACACAATAAATGGAGAACAGGGGGTTGACTCCTTCCCATTTCATCACCTGGTTCACAAACATCAAATTCATAGGCATGTTTTGACTAGGTGGGGGGCAAAATTCTATATTTCTTTTAGATGACGGGTTTTACTTTGACAGTAGTATCAGTGACATTTCCATCCAGTAGTGGTGGGTTCGTTTATGAAACTTCTTTCATTCCACTGCCTCTGCAACAATGCAGCTCTTCTCAACAGATATCAGTCGAGAGCCTCGCTGTTCATCCCATCCCCAAAGATGCCCCAGCTTTGCACTACTCTGCTCCAAAAAGGGAAGTGTTCTCCTCTGACATCCATTTATGGCAAAGGTCTTCCTAACAGACTTGTATCCTGTTGCTTCAGAGAACAGAAGTAGATCTAATGGGTGGGAGCGGAAAGGAAGCTGTTTTCAATAGTGCTTTCGGAAAAAAGCCAGTGAGAGCTACTACAGAGTGGACCATCTGCCTTGGACTGGGGTGGCCAACCTTTTCCTGCAGGTGTTTAAGCAGAGATCAGATGGCCATCTGCCTCAGAAGCTGTAAAGACAGCAAAGCTCTCTTTCACTTCTATGGCTGCATTACTAATCTAAAACAATGTTTCTCAACCTTTGGTCCTCCAGATGTTTTGGGCTTCAGCTACTATCCTATCCCAACATGAGCAGCAAGCCAGATCTTGCAGCTACAGAGCAGATAGCTGGGAGATAATGCAGGCAAAATAAAAAACAAACAAACAGAACAGCTCAAAATCAGTCACTTACTTTTACTCAGTAAGCAAAACATCAAAAGCACAAACAAGGTCCAACAGAATCCAAAGGCAGAGCAAAATGACTCCAGAGTCAGCACAATCCAAGAAATACAACTGCCAGGCAGGAAGGTCAGATAAGCTCCGACAACTCCTGGAGAGGAGAGACAGTGCCTATATAGGTCAGCAGCCTAACACAGCTGTTGCCTAACTAATTGCTATCTCATATAAATCCTTTGAGACTACTGCAACTTCTCCATTTGCTACCCATACTCAGCAAAAGTAGGTTAGGTAAGTTGTCTTCTGTATCTGAACAGGCAGGACTCTCTGCTGGAGCTGGCACTGCACTCTGTTCTGTCTCTGGGATTTGTGGCTCTGTAACCTCCTCATGTTCAGCATGTCCTGGCTGTTTCAATCTCTGAGTCAGAGTCCATTTCCAGGTTCTGGAAGCAGGGCATGACAGCTACCAGAATCCATGGTCAGTGTCTGAGGTTCTTGGGATCTGAAGCTGAAAGCCTCTGGAGAGCCAAAGATTGAGTACCATTGATTTAAGATCTACTTTGGAGGGCCTCTCTGTGTGTCCAGAGAAAAATTAGTCAAGTTGCTGAGATATGACCTTCTCAGCGGTGGCCCCTTTGGCACAGACATTTAGGAAGACCTAAAAAATCTTACTAGCTCTGCATTTTCTTAAATGTAAACTATGTGAATAGGATTGGGGGGAGGTGTATTTTATATTACAGATGTAGTTGTCAATATCCCACTTCACCTAGTGGTTAGTTACAAATGCATAAGTAAATAACATCTGCTGGTCTGGCACCTACCCTCCCCCACTCAGCCACAAGCTACTTTTTATTGCTGCATTGAGCAATAAAAGTCTGTTCAGCTGACAATCAGGGCAAAAGCCCTATCCAGCCAGCAAATGAGGCTGCAACAGGAAATTTTGACAGGGATCCTGGTTCTGATTGTCAAAGCCTCACTCACTAGTGGGAGGGGGCTGGAAAGGTCATTCTTCTATGCCCCAATCATCTAAACTTTGGGTATTCTGAGAGTTCAAGTCCCAAAAATAACTTTTCAAAACTCTGGAGAATTGTGTAGAAGTACTGCCACACCCATTCTCCAATACTAATTTCTAGCTGTCAACATGTTATATCAACTTCTTCTTTGCCCTTAAAATTCAATATAAACAGACCTATACTGCCACTACTCATCAGATTTCCATTTTTAGCTGTCTAACATCTAACAGTCATAGACAGGGCTCTGTGAATATGCCTAATCCTTTTTAAACCCATCTAAGCATTGGCCCTCACCAAGGAATTCTGTAAGTTAATTAGGCATTGCATGAAGAAACATTTCCTTTCTACTGAATAGCTTGCAGGATTATCAGATTGTTAAATGCTTCAAACAACAGATAGAAAGCAGAAATCTGGTTCAAGAGACCCTGCTTATTAGAAAAATCTGGAAATGAGTCTTTGTTACATCTGTCTGTTGAAATGTAGGATGAGAGAGGCATATTGCTTAATGGATGCTGGCACTTAAGCAGGCGGCAAGCCAACTCACAGAGGCATGAGAGTACTTTGGATGAAAGAATCTGCTTTATACTCACTCAGATTCCCAGTTCTGTGGTAGGGGGAAGATGCATGAGGACTCCTTTACTAGGAGAGATAATGACATCATCTTGCCATCTTGGCTTCCTTGTTCCCTCTGGCCTTAGCTGCAATGCTCTCAGCCTCTGAAGCAGGGTGCTAATTGTTCCAGCAACAATACATAGTTGTGAACTGTTCATCTTATTATGCAAAGTATTTTGGGATGGCTTGGTCATGAATAGACAATAAAGGCCATTTCCGCAGTAGCCTATTATAGTGCTATTATAGCGTTTTCAACATCCTATGGAATCCTGGGGTTTGCAGTTTAGAAAGGGGCCGATCGGATTCCCAGGATTCCATAGGATGTTGAAAGTGGTATAATAGTGCTATTACAGTCTACTGAGGAAATGGCCTAAGAGCTATGAACTTTGCAGAAGACCTGCTCCTAGAAGAGATGGGAGCTGCTAAGACTGGTTTGTTAATATGGATCAGCACATCTACCAGTATTTGGATTCTGCTTTGGATGGTGATTTAAAGGGCTGTTATGATGATCCAGCATGGTGTAGTTGTTTGAGCATTGGATTATGACTCTGGCGACGACGGTTTCATTCCCCATTTGGCCATCGAAACCCACTGGGTTGTTGTGGCCAGAAAAGAGACGAAGACCAGGTTTCCAGGGAAAAATCAAAAAGCCTTTTTATTGTTAACAATTTACTTGCGCAAGGACGACAACTATTTCCAGGATTGTCGTGCAGATTAATTAAGGTAGCATCACTATATACCTTTGGTCTTCTATGTCAGCAATCAATCATTCATTTAGCCAGCCCATCACAGAAGAAAAAGATCTTTGGTTAACTTTCCATTACACCATTAACTTAGCACACACGTGTACAGAAGAGAACAAAGAGTTAGTTAGAAAATGATACAAAATGATGCATATGGCCAAAATGAGGTAGCAGGGAGTACGCTTGACTCCCTTAGTTCCCAGATGCCTGAGTGAGTGTTGCAAGGCCATTCTAAAATTGAGATAAGACAAAGACATCTGTTGTTTCACTCAGAGGCTCAATTCAATTCGCTTATTTTCCTATTCAAGTAGCAATTCCTTGGATTTAACCCCTTCAGGGTGACCTGTCACACACTGTCAGAGCCAGAAAACCCCATGAAAGTTTTGCCTTACAGTTACCATAAGTTGGAAATGACTTGAAGGCACAAAACAATAAATTTATTCTTTGAAAGCCAGTATGCTGTAGTGGTTTGAGCACTGAACTATGACCCTGGAGACCCAGGTTTGATTCCCTACTTGGCCAGAGAAGCCCCCTGGGTGATTTGGGCATGTCATACATTCTCAAGCCTTTTCTGCACTAGACTGTTATAGTGCTATTGTTACCACCGTGAACCAGCCTGGCCTTTGGTAAACCTTAGATATCATTTTGATATCACCATTCGGCCCTGTTCTGCCACCCTCAGCCACGTGTTTGTGAGGCCACCGAACAAGCACCGAGCTAGGCGTGGCTATTATATGCTGACTCATACTTGTTTACATCAAGGTAAGCCAGAAACTGCCAGATTTCCTTTAAGAGACCTCCCGAAACAAACACCTTCATTACAGATGCACGTCAAAACAAAGAGACCCCTGCCCCAAGCAGGCACCCTGGTGAGCTGAGTGCTCAACTGCCAAGCTAGCCACATCTGCATACTGGCTATCCTATTGTCAATTCGGACCTTAACTCAATCATGCAAATTCTGACCTTTCGGAGACATTGTCTCAAGCCCAAAACTCATTGTTTTCACCCAAGACTAGACTAGCCCACGGTCATTCTTTCCCTAATAAAAACCCTCCAGTTCCAAGAGCTCTTCAGAATGCTCGGACCGCCTCGGAGTGCCATCCCACCTTACCGTCACTTCGTTCTGCGAGCTCCCCTCGGCCACAACGCTGAGTTTCTTCTCTTCAATTGGACTTCTTCAGGACTACGAGAAAGGTGTCGTATCACCCATTTTCCCCCAAACTCTCATTTCCTATTTCTAGTTAGCTGTGTGGTGGTGCTTTCTTAATAATTGTCTGCTTGTTAATAAACATCATTGTTGCCATTTTAAACTGTCTGACTGCTCACTGACCTGCACCTGTATACATAGGGTACAAGATTCCCGCTAAGTTACCCTACCTCTCGTTAGCTTAAGAGAGTGCTCCAGCTAATTCCCCCATCTCCGCTTGGTTTGTTTGGTTATTTGGGCACCCCCCCGGGAACCCCAGATCACAGGGTAACACTATTGTTCCCCTTTCAACATCCTGTGGAATCCTGGAGCTTGGAGTTTCGAGAGGAGCCTTTGACGGTTCCATTGGATGTTGAAAGTGGACTAACAGCACTGTAACAGCAGAAATGGCCTCAGTCCCAGAAAACACAGTTAAAGGTTTTTCTTAGGGTCACCATAAGTCAGAAACAACTTGAAGGCACATAACAACAACAACATGAATGCTTGCATGTCATGATTTACCATCACACCACTGGAGACTTGGATCTCTTGAGAGACAGTAGGGATTAAAACATTGATCTTCTGTACGCAAAGCATGTGCTCTACTACTGAGCTGCGACTCTTTCTCAGTGTAAAAAAGTGAGAATCTCCGAAGGATGGGACAGACTGTTCCAGTGGGAACCAGGAACACTTCTATGCTCACAAGCCACGAGATTATTTAGAAAAGCCACTAAAATTGGTGACAGCTCATGAAGGAAGGTTTGCTGCACTCCACATCACAATGTTTTACATGCTGTAGCTGTTGAAAGGAACCAAGGAAGCCGGGAGGGCTTCACCTGTGCATTTTTCAAGAGCAGCCCCAACAGAGTCCATTTCAGTAGCCTAACTGACGCCCTTTTCGCATGCAGTTTCTTTTGCGAGAGGGCCCCTTGAGCATCGCGTAAATGGGAGCAGTCGACGCACCAGCCGGTCCCTCCCAAAACTGCAAACCCCAGGATTCCATACGGTGTTGAAAGTGGAATAATAGCGCTATAACAGTCTAGTGCGGAAATGGCCTCAGGTTCTGCTGTGGATGGAACGGTGACAAGGAGAACAGGAGGAATGTGTGGTCCGTACCATAGGCTGCTGGCTTGCAAAGCATCAAGATGTTTTAAAAAAAAATAGAGGTAACTACTGTAGTCATTTTTGAGAAATGGGAAACCAAAAGCTGCTTTCAAAAATTGTAACCATAAGAGGTGCTAACTACTTTTTTCCAGCCACGGATCTACACCTGAAAGTTGTTTCTTTTTAAAAGTAACCTTCCAAGTTCTGCCACCATTGTGTGAAGTCAGAAGGGAAATAACATTCAAAAACCCGCAGGATTTGTCTGTCACCTCTCATCTATGAGGGCCAGTCAGAGAATTCCTCAGGAAAAGAGGCCAGACAGGAGATGGTGGTAGTGGATGCAACAGAGGAGCTAAATGGGCAAAGGGCCAGGATTTCATTTTGGCTTAAATAGGGTTGTCATTTCATCTGATCATACTGACTGTATGACACATTAAGATCAAGAAACCTTTCAAAGTCTGCCTGCCTCTCCCCCAACCTCCCCACTTGCTCCCCCTCACCCCACTCTTTATCATGGGCCATGTGACAACAAGGGGGTTCACTCAAGACCTCTGTCTTTTTCCTCTTTCATTGAAGCAGAAGAAAATCAGCTCCTAGGAATGCGTTTGACTTCAAAGCTCTTGTGATCTATTTGCGATGTTAGATGCATTTGATTTTGCCAGTTGGAATTAATAGCAAGACTTGACTACATAAAGCACAGTCATTGTCAGTTGTATGAATATGCATATTTGAAAGGAGGAACGTACTTTTCTATGGCACACTTGTATTATTGTGCCTCAGGCTGCATATTTAAACCTCTGGAGTCCTCCTGTCCGGACTGTTGGGCCTCTTCTAAATGGTACTGAATAGGGAGATGAAACCTCTGGCTCCTATTGGCTGAGCAAATGATGTGAAAGACTGAGAATGTTCACAGATATTCTAAAAGATTAAAGCAGAACAGTCATTTCCTTTGAGCAAGCCATTTTTATCGAAAGGTGCTTGTAATACAGTTGTTTTTTTCCCCTTGTTATTGTTATAGCAGACTATAAAAATAGGTATGCTTAGTTACTTGAACGCATCTTGAAGCCAGCTGCTTCTGATGCTTCTGGAGTCATGGAAGCATTCAAGTGCAAAGTTGAGCAAAAAGATGGGGGTAGCAAAGTAGTGGCTGACATCAGCACAGATGTCAAGCACACTTATTGCAACAGTAATTGCATGACACTCCAAAATGCACAATAAGGGATGCTTCCTTTCTTTAAATATTGCTGGAAGGTGCTCATAGGTAGGAAATATTAGGAGTAATTTTTCACAGTTAATGAAGGTGGCACATATGTAGCACTTCAGCCATCACAGAGGCAGAGCTACAGAAAATATGCATAATTGAAAGCAGCTAATTGAGAGTATTGCACACTTCACTTACAATTACCATTGAACATGCATTGCAGACCCAAAAGACTGAAAGTACTCTTGGTTACCTGACAATTTTACAAAATTACTAGTCCTACCCCATACCACACACCACTGTTCATTCAAATATTTCTTCTCCAAGATCAACTGATTTCTAAGAAAGAAAAGACCTCTGAAGTATGTAAAACTGTTCTCTTTTTCCTTCCAGGAGTTCAGCAATTGGGAGCCAAGTTCCTTATCACGTGCCTCTCATCTCTCCCTCTGGTAACATCTAAGTCTTGTCACCTATTGTTGTTGTTGTTGTGTGCCTTGAAGTCATTTCTGACTTATGGCAACCCTAAGGCCAATCTATAATGGGATTTTCTGGGGCTGAGTGTGTGTGATACACCCCAGGTCACCCAGTGGGTTTCCCCAGTATGCCCCAACTCCTGGCAGTTGAACTCTCCTGTTTAAGCTTTATCATCCATCAGTAAGTCGGAGGCAATGAACAAATAAAATCCAATTGAAACAATACAAAGATAAAAACATTTTAAACACTTAAAATACAATCAACCCCTGAGTACTCCTTGCCTAAGATAACCTGTGAAACTCATGGGGTTTCCATTAGCGCATAGGCAACCTGAAACCACATATACCCAGGCACATCTGTCAGCCCATATGGTTTAATTGGTAAATATTAACTGGCATGAAATTAAGTTATATACACCTATGGCTGAAAGGCCACGTGGAGAAGGGACGCTGGCTGGGAGCAGGTCAGAAGTGACCGCAGCATGGCCAGGTCATAAGTTCACTGTAGATTAGCTGGGAAAGCCTAACCTAATGGCTCTAAGCTAATCCTCTCAACTGCCCAACCTCAGAAAACAATAGTCAAGCCCAGATGCATCAGGTAAGGACCCCTGCTGTGCACATTTCCTACCAAAACCTTCCTCAATCATATTCCCCAACCAAGACATTAAGAGGTTGTCAGGACTCCCATCAATATTTTGTCACCCCAAGAAAGACAATCAGTCCATTCTATACCCCTTTTGTTTACTCTGCCAGAAAGCAATTAATTCACACCTCTTCAGGGAGAGAAATAGAGTATTTAAACCCCGAGTTTTGAGCAACTAGCTCACAGTACATTTGTTGTTGAACGTTACTCTTTCATTCTGACTTCTGATTGTACTGTCCTTAGATGCAAGTCTAAGCCACATCACTGTTTCTTCACAACTCTTCTGGATTGGTAAATAATGCCCATTTTACCCTGAAATCTCTCTATCAAACCTTCCTTCCTTTTCCTTTGGTTAGCCTTGTATGAATGTGTGACTGTTTAGATCTTGTGTGTGACTGAATTTCCCTCAATAAAACACATTTTAGCTTACTTTTGAAACTCTGGCTGGTTCTTCCCTGCAAAGATCTCGTTTAGTTTACCCCCATTCACAGAACTCCTAATTTGAGCTAATAATTCCCCACCTTTGAATGGAGGTATTGACATCATGGGTAGACTCTTGAGGCACCCATGTTTTGGGATAACACATCTTACCTTCCCTAACTGCATCACTGCAACAATGAAATGATGAGCCAGAAGCCAAAATTTCCTCCAGTGCTAGCCCAAGACATTTTTCAGTCTTAGCCAAAGGCCAAGACAAGTACCTTTTTCCATTCCAATTTCAGAGAAGCCAGATGTACAGGCAGATGAATCTTAGCTTCCTCCATACATCTGAGGTCAACAGACCATTCTAAGGCAGGCAGGAAGGTCCAGGCCTGTGGATCCTACAGTTCCATCTTCCAAGAGGGAGGGATGGCCCTGGGGCTTAAGAGAAAGAGCTTGGGAGCTGCAACTCCTGCCATAAAACCTGCAATTTCCTCCCTTGACCTAATGATAAGGCTGAGCATGCTTGCACTCTTTCACAGTCTTGTCCTACGTATTTTCCTTCTTCTCCATTCAATTGTCACAAGAACAGGTGCTGTTGCAAGGGGGAGCATTTGAATTTGCAAATGTCTTCTGGACTTCATCATGACTATTGCCAGAACAATGCAGTCCCTGTGGTAAGTGTTGGACTGTGACAAAAGCACTGGAGAGAATGCTTTCCAGACATCTGGATGCTTTTTTTTGAAGATTATCCCAAACTCCTCTGGCCTTTCTGTTGGACTGGACATCACAGGCCATCCACTTGGTGGTTAATCCAAGGCCAGTTGGAATAATATAATAGTCTTTTCCAAACAGTCTTGAAGAATTCCCAGATCTCCAAAGTCCAGATGAAACAAAAAAAAAATACAAAAAGTTCTATTTTTAGGTGTTGAATTTATTTCATTAAACTATTAAAGTCTTTTATTTTTCAGTATAAAGGTTTTGATTTAAATGCACAAGGTTTCAGTTTCTAAAGGTAAGATTAAGTTAAAAGGAGGGCAAGAAAAAGGGATAATTTGGAACAGAGGGGAAAAGACCAAGCAGGGGACTCCATATGCACAGGTCAGTGTTATCAGTGTAAAAATATGTTAATCAATTATTCAAGATGCTTTCATTCGTTTTCCAGGTTTATCTTTTCCTGTCAGTTATCTTCCATTTGGATGCTATATCCAGGCCTAAATTTGTTATAAAATGGTGTCATAATATCATATGAACAGCCCTGATGAAGACTCATCTAGTGTAGCATTCTGCTCCCATAGTTGCCATCCAGTTGTCCATACCAAACCCCTAAGCCATGACAGCAACAACACCCTCCTGCCCATGTTCTCCCAGAACTGATATTCAGAGAGGAAATGTATGGCTACCATGAATATGCTATTGATAGCCCTAACTTCCTTGAATTTGTCTACTCTTCTTTCAAAGCCATCAAAGCTGGTGGCCATCTTGGATAGCAAATTCTATAGTACAACTTTGTGAAGTGCCCTTTTGCCTGTCCTGGATCTCCCACCATTCGGTTTCATTGGATGTCCTCATAGTCCACTATTATGAAAGAGGACAAAGTCAAAGGATCAAACATCCTTTCTTTATGCCTTTTAATAGACTGGAAGCATCACTACACCTTGAACCATTCTGCTGCAGCAACAGCACTTGCCCAATCAAGTTCGAATGAATAGCTCCATACAGTGTTTTTGGTTCAAAACCAGTAGGTTTTGAAATTAGTTTGTCTTGACAGCTGTACTGGGTGTTATGAGAAGATTCTAGCTGTTGTCTTATTGCTCCCAGAACAGAGCTTGGAAGAGTTTTTGGTTTTTTTGGATTATAACTGCCAGAATTCTATAGCCACTGATCATACTGGCTGTGGGATTCTGAGAGGTGCAATACAAAAAAGTAACATTTCAAAGAATCATAAAATCATAGGGTTGAAAGAGACCACAAGAGCCATCCGGTCCAACCCCCTGCCATGCAGGAACGTACATCAAAGCCTCACCTCCCCAGGAATGGCTGTCCAGCCTCTGTTTAAAAATTTCCAAAGAAGGAGACTCTACTGTACTCCAATGCAGCGTATTCCACTGTTGAATTGCTCTTACCAGTAGGAAGATCTTCCTAATGTTTAGATGAAATCTCTTTGCCTGTACTTTGAAGCCATTGCTCTGTGTCCTAGTCTCTGAAGCAGCAGAAGACAAGCTCACTCCATCCCCTACATGAAATCCTTTCCAATATTTAAATATGGCTGTCTTGTCACCTCTTAACCTTCTCTTCTCTAGGCTAAACATACCCAGATCTCTATACTTTCAAAACAGATTCAACTGATGTAAGATGCAGTAACTGCATTCAGCTTACTACAGTATTTTTTTTTATAAAGGCATAAGAAGGAAAACCCTTCTCTACCAGCTTTGTATTTGTAAATGGTAACAGAAACTGACATGCCTTGTCAGAAAGCTGTCCATAATCCTAAACACATTGTTTATGGAGGGATTCCCCACCATACACCAAAATAACCTGAGGGGAATTTTTTTTTTCAAGGTTAAATAATGAAGAAAGCCTCTCCACCAGTCATCAATTAATTTCACAACTTTTGACTTGTATCTTGTCTGGCACTGTTGACGCATGTGCCTTTTCCCACCATTATTCCATTTTCCATGTACCCCTAAAAGTCCTGCTTTGTACCCCTGGGGATACCCACAACCCCAAGTTGGTCATCACTGCTCTAAGGGGGTCTATGTGCTTATTCACTTATTTAGCTGCCTCCTTCCCTCCCAGTCACTGTGGCTCTGCATCCATCATCCGCCTGGCAGCAAGTATGCTAGATTAAGTGTTCCTTATCCCATCTGCCCAAGTAAATGAGAAAGAATAATCCTCTCATTTCACTTTGATCTAAGAGCAGACCCTTTAGCTGAGATTTCTGTCTGAATTTCTAAACAGAAAAATACAGTGTGTAGGTGGGTGTTTGAATGACAAGCAGTGAGTAACTGCAATTAGCACTTAATGCATAACGCTTAATGATAGTACGGGGGGGCGGGGTCATCCTTAGGTTGAAGGAGATGAATGAAGCAATAAATTAGGATGCTGGGATTGACAGTAAGTAAAGTGCTAATTGCTTACGCGTGTATTAGCTGCTGTATTAGCTCTCTGCAAACCAGCAGGTGTGACCTTGAAGGCTGATTTGCAAAGGCCTGCTTTGAACTTTTATCTAAGAATGGCTGAGAGAATTTCGGGAGGATCAGTGAGATGTATGAACTGGCCATGAATTATAACTTGTATCATCTTCTAACTAACTCTTTGTTCTCTTCTGTACACGTGCGTGCTAAGTTAATGATGTAATGGAAAGTTAACCAAAGTTCTTTGTTCTTCTGTGATGGGCTGGCTAAGATGAATGATTGATTGCTGACATGGTAGACCAAAGGTATATAGTGATGCTGCCTTAATTAATCTGGGCGACAGTCCTGGAAATAGCTGTCGTCCTTGCGCAAGTGATTGGAAAATAAAAGGCTTTTTTTACTTTTCCCTGGAAACCTGGTCTTCGTCTCTTTTCAAGGTCTCACATTTTGCGCTAGAAACCCCAGGGCTACAGACAATCCTGAATAGGCAGCCCTATCTCCAATGGAACTGAATGGCTTGGGGCTGCTAATGCTCCCTGCCTCTCCACTCCATCCCACCTGATCCCTGCCACAGCATCTGCTACCTAAGGGAAGACAGGTTCTGCTTCTGCCATAAAAGAGGTGAAATTTTGGACTTTGACTACAGGTTAATCATGAGCAACCAGCACCACACCCTTGATCCAGGCAATTATACTTCTGTATTTGACTTCCAGAGGAAGCATAATTCAGCTGCATTATCAACAGAAGGCTCTGGGAACATTAGGATCCCTCTGCTATCAAAATTGTTAATAAGTTAAACAGAACCAGGTTTGCTTTCAGTTCCACCTGATTTTTATTCTGCAACTGTTTCTTGTCAATCTTCCGTTATCCTTCCCCCAGCTTTCACCTTCTTATTAAAAAGAAGCAGCTTCTACTTCATTACAGTTCATTAAAATGAAATAAAAATGGCATCAAAATGAAAAAAGAGAGTTGCTCTTTATTAGCATAGAAATGGCGTGTTTTATGCCACTGCCACAAAATCACTTACATTCTCTATGATCATAGCACACAAAATTAATTTTTGAGAGCCTTTTGTGAACTGGTCTAAAAATCCACATTTCTTCCTCTCTCTCTCTCTCTTCCCTTCTTTTTCTCTTTTTTCTTTTTTCTTTCTTTTTTTAACATCACACATGGCTATTCATACCAAATTTTAGATAATGAAGCAATTAAAAATACATGGATTGAAGATCTTATCACGATTTTCCTCTGGCCCATTCCTACATTATTCATGAAGGAATGTGTTTAATTCAGAGTTAGTAATTGCAGATATATCTAGTACAAATTGCACCTCATATTCTATGGCCTACTTCAATTTATTTTAGCAAATAGCTCTATAGGGGGAAAGAGAAAGGCAAAAATTACATATTGGCTTAGCCAAACAAGATCCCATGGCTACCACAACAGAGGCATCAAATGGATGAAGCTCATGTTAAACTAGATGAAATAAATCAACAAAGCTACTTACACTGTTTTCACAGTAACGTGAACAGGATAAATTAAGCACATGCACTCCATCTCTCCCAGTTTGGCAAGAGCATTCCCGATTAATCCTCTGCTATCCCATTTTTTTCGTCTTGTTTTAAAGTGTAATCTCTCTTCCTCCCACTCTCCCCCTTTTCTCCTCAGCTAACTTCAATTTGTGCAAAATGAGCTGGAATTTCAAAAGTAGTTCACCTTCAGTTAACAGGATCAGAGGAAAGGAGGAGTGGAATCTTGTCCTTCTCAGAGGAGTCAGGCAAAAGCAAACGACTGCAGTCTCTCCTAGCATGTGTGGTGTTCTTCATTAATAACTGTTGTCATTTTGCCTACCTGCTGATGTTGCTTGGCCATACATGTCCCAGTTTTCATCTATAAAGTATTGGAGGGTATGTGGGAGTGAGGGTTGGGATGTTAAGCAGACCCAGAACTCCATTAGAAGAAAGCCTGGTCAACTATCCTGTGCTGGGGAACAGGCTCTGCAGGGGGAAGCAAACTGGGGCTGTTACCCCAAAAGATAGAGGACCCCTTCAGGTCCTCCAGCAGCACCCACAACTCCATACAAAATTGGGGAATTAAATAGTTCTATTTAGGAAAGCTCCAAGAGGTGGGGTAAATAGCAGGATCTTTCCACCAATATTTACAGGGTCCTTGCAGGAAAACCAGCCAAAGACTCAAAAGTAAACTAAAAATGTGTTTATTGAAGAGAATTCATTCACTCATACACACAAGATTCAGACAGTCAGGGACTCATACAAGAGCTAAACAAAGGAGAGAGTGGAAAGTTATTGATAGTGAAGCTTAGGTTTGCGGGCAATGATTACCAATCCAGAAAAGCAGCGAAAAAACAGTGAAGTGGTTTAGACTTGTGTCTAAGGGCAGTATAAATTGGAATTCAAAGTGACATAATGGCACTCAGCAAGCAAAGATACTGCAACCAACTGGTAAAAATTAAGGTTTTTATACCCAGAAATCTGCCTAGAGGGCATGTGTGTAAATGGTTCTCTGGTAAAACAAACAAAGGAGTTTGCAGTGCAGACAATGGGATCCAGAATGAGCTGATGGTCTTAGCATGTAGGTGGTAAAGAGTTAATAGCTGGTTTGATAGCCTTATACTATTTGAGCAGGAAGGGGTATTGAAGAGGAGAGGAAACAGAAACTTACTGAACATTTTGGTGCAGACATTGTTGACTCTTTGGTCTCATTTCTTTGTCTCGATGGCTAGCTGGAAGTTCATTAGCACTTGAAAGCTTCTGGTATGACCTAGCTGAGCCTATGAGGGGTCTGTCGACCTGTTTATCTGGCCAACATGCCTCTTATTCAGCCTTGTTTTCAGCCATAGCAGTGTCTGACTTGTATCAATTAAGGTATATCAAATGTGGGGGTGTACGTCTACTAACAGGGCAGAATTCTAGGATCCCTCTGAGTATGAAGTAGTTTCCATGATGGTTCTGCAATAATGTGCATTCTTTCTCATTAATAACATCTTCCTTATGTGATGTGTTCTTCCTCATTAACCATTTTTGTCATCTTGACCACACTCAGGCCCTTTTTTCACGGCATTTACCATGCAAAAGGGCCCCTGAAGCATCGCACAATTGCGAGGAGCAGTCCAGACAACACACTCACAATCACACGATGCTCCAGGGGCTGGCAGGTGCCAATCGTGCACTATTTCATTTTTGGTTTTGAGATGAAAATGGTGCACAATCATGCATCGCTCCGGGGCCCCGTGCACACTTACCGTGCACACTTACCGTGCACACTTACCGTGCGTGTGGAGCTCCGGAGCCACAGCACTCACACTTCCTGCCTTAGCACAGCCTGGGAAAATCCCAGGCTGCACTGCAGAAGGAAGAGAAGGGGCTCTCACGTTGCCTGCTTGTGAGCAGGCAGCAGCTGCGGAGCTGAAGCAACGGGGACGCGAGAGCCTCTCACAAGAGGCTGCTCGCATGATCCCCGTACCCCAGCTCCAAAAAAGGTAAGCTGTGGAAACGGCCTTAGTTATTGCTTGGCCACAAGTGTCCCAATTTTCATTGTGAAATGTTGGAGACTATGTCAGTAGTCTGGACCAAAATGCCTCTGCAAATTTGCTGCTTGACCCTCAAGAAGGACTGATTACTTTTTTTCCTGAACCCCTCTTCTCAAAATAAAACTGATTATTAAGCTTTGTAAAAGACTAGACTTCTGATTGATATGAGCACAATTGAAAACAGATGGGTCTGTTCAGGCCTGCAGCTCAAAGATGTATGAATCAACCTAATCCTGGATAGGGTTGGAAGGAATTGTATGTATCACATCATAAATCCAATTTCCACATGAATGAAATTTCTGCATCTCTCATTTTTTAATAAAATACATCTGAATGTGAATTAATTTTCATAGATACTTTCCCCTAACATGCCCACTTTTGCAGGCAGCTGGGCCAACAGTGCCCATATTTCTATGCATTTTTGAGCCAAAAATGCAACAAAAATTTGGGGAACTGTGCAATCTAAAAGATAAGATTGGTTCAATCCAATCATTGGTCCAGGAACTAGGAGTTAGGTTGGTTAATCTTAAGGGCCTTACAAAGCTCTCCTCTGTCTCTATCCCAGCTGCAATTGGGTATGGGCAAATATACACACACACACACTGAATGTGAGAAAGAATATCAAAACAGCCCTGCTGGATCAGACCAAAAGTCCACCTTTATTACCCACAGAGTAGATTCTTCCAAGCATGTGAACAGCCAATGATCACAGATAGGGCAGCAGATCCAAGTTTTCTTTTATTTGCTTGAGCAAAGAATGTACTCGAGAATAGCTTCCACAGAGCAGGCACACTGAAACAGAGAAATTCACTACTATTTGTACCATTCTACATGATCATGAACAAGCAACTAGAATTCCATCACATCTACATAAAACCTGGTGGGCATCAAGTATTGGGGACATGCATATTGGACCTGTCACATACTCAGCATCCCATAATATTTGAGTCAATTAGCACCTCTCTGTTATTTCCTTTTGAGTAGAGATGTGTACACCCTCCTTCCAGAGCCTGGTATGTGTCTTTCCTTCTTATCAATGCTATACGTTCTATTATCCCTTCATCTATAGTTTCTCAGGCCAGAGTGGTACAGATCAAGGTTTTTAAACTTGAGGCCTTAGGCACCAGATGAAAGACTAGAAGGCATGTTTTATAAATTGTTAATCAACAAGACAGACCTAGAACTTCACAAAGCTGAGAGAAGCCTGGTTAATCAATCGTTCTATTTCCTACAACAACTTCACTAGAGTCCTCTGCAAAGCCAACAATCAAAGCATGAAGACCGTAGTCTTTTCCTGTTGTTGCAGCCAGTCACGTAGGGACAAGAGGGGCGAGGAGGGCAGTGCACCCTGGGCAGCATTTTTAGGGGGCACCACCACTCCTTGCCTGCCTCCCTGCACACCTTAGCCTCACCCCAAATGCCATAGTTCCCTCTGCGTGCCATAGCCATGCCCGTGCATGCCATAGCCATGCCCATGGACACCATAGCCATAAACGCCATAGCCACACCCCCACACCTCTGCCCCTCCCACACTCTCACCAAGCTACACCACTGGTTGTAACACAACAACCAGGGATCCTGGGACTGAATTTGGGACTTTCAAAGAAAAATGGTTTAGCTGAGCAAGTTTCTACACCTTTCCCTCTGAAACTGAAGTGAACTTTCAAGGAAGGTCAGTCTAGGTAGCCTTAAGATTCTATAAAAGTGTTAAAAGAAATCCTCCAAAAGTGTGTGGCAAGTCAGAGTATGTTTCTCTTGCAAGATGCTGTGCTCTGCTAGTAAGATAACGGTGAAGGCTCAGCAGAGTTCCTGTCTTCATTACAAGGTTAGGTCACAGTGTGCATCGTTGCTTTTTCTGGAATGTAAACAACTGGGGAGTGAAAGCTACAGCAAAACCTCTGCAAAGGAGGGGCAAGAGGAAATGTCTTTGTGTGTCAGAAATGCTATAAAATCACTCTGTTACTTGTGCTCATGGCTCTTGACACTTTCCAGTCAAGCAACCCGGCCGTTTCTTTTAATAAACTCTTTTTCCTTACCTTCAAGGTCTCACTGCCTCTATGTCCCTGCTACATAAATGGTGCTGTGACTCAGATCTGCAGGCTCTGAGACAGCGAGGTGGCAGTTAGCCTGCTCTAGATCACCTTGCCTGGAGGGAGGCTTGGCACATGCTCCCCTTCTTGGCACCACCGGCTGTTTAGTCGGAAGAGTGGGGAAGCTTGTGCTGAGGCCACCTGAATGGCATGAGTGACCGGGGAACCATAGAAAGAAGGAAGGAAACTGAGGCCTGTCTCCACAGCTGGTTTGAGTCCAGCTGTCACCAGTCTGGTTTGAGTCCAGACACTCTGGTTAGAGTCCAGACGCTCTGGTTCAAGTCCAGAGTAGAGAGACTGGTTTGAGTCCAGAAGTGTGAGTCCAACTGAAGAACTGCACCGTCAGAAGAAAGAAGACCTAGGCAAGTAAGACCCTGGTTCGAGTCCAGCTCTGGTTCAAGTCCAGAGAAGGTAGCCCCACCCATTTAGGGTGGAAGGGGGACCTGATCACTCCCCAACCTTGAGCAGGCCCGAGTACCTAGCCCAGTTGGCTGGGGGAACTGCCTTGCTCTAGTTGACGGGACGGTGGGAGGCAGGGAAGTGTGAGTGTGATGTGCAAGTTGTGTTTTGTCTAGTGTGTCTGGCCATTGCAGTTCCTGCTACTTGCCGTTGAGTGTCCGGAAGTACAGGCCAGTGGCAAGGTGCGTAGCGCGTTATTCCTCTTGTGTTGGCTAGTGAGACCCTCTTCACTCACTAGCCATCCCTTTTCCCTTTTGTGTCTGTCTTGATCTTAGCTGGGGAGGACATGGGTGGTGGGGAAGCAAGCCTTGCACCCCCTTGCAATGCATGCTCAAGAACTTCAAAAAGGGCTTCAGTGGAGATTATGGTGACCCCCCCATGAATCCCCAGCAGTTGCAAACTTGGTGTGAACTTTGTGCCTCAATTTATGTTGGAAAAAAACTTCCAAGGAAGGGTTAAGTAGAGATGTACTGGTTTAGGGTAACAAAGAAACACTGCTTTAATGCTTTAATGTAATGCAATGCAATGTAATGTAATGTAATGTAATGAAATGTATGTAGGAAAATTCCAAGATTTGTGTGTGTAAGCAAAGCGACATTTTTTTCCTTGCTCCTGTGATCAAAGCCACTCAGGCTCCCAGATCTAACCCTACTGTTGCTGTTTTTGGGCTAGAAGTTCATTTAGCTAAGAGACTAGCAGAAATTAAGTCAGTATGTTAATGAGGAAACAGACCTTAGATGTTAATGAGAAATAGTGAGAAGACAATGCAAAATTAGACTCTTCCTTCTGAGCTCTAAGTAAATGCACACAGAACTTTGGAAACGCCAGAAATCCCCTTGCACTTCCCTGCTGAAAGGAGAAATAAAAAACCTTGAAAGACAATGCCGCTTCCTCCTCCCCCTCTTAAGACAGAGGGATTGAGAAGCTTGGGGCTGGCAGTGGAAGTTTGAATCTTCAGTCATCCCTTAAGCCGCTCCATTTCCCCATAGCCCCGGGAGAGAAACCTTTGTTTGTGGATGTTATGCATGTTGAGTTTTTGAAGAGATGTGATAAATGAAGGGTTAATAGAATGAGGAGATATTATGTAAAGAAAGGACAAGGAAAGTCAAGAAAAGTTAAAGAATGTTGATTACTGAGATTAATGGGAAAAGTAAAGGTGGTTTAAGGCAAGTTGAAGAAAGTCTGTGTAAGTAGGATGTGGGAAAGAGAAGTGTTAAAAGGCGGGGGGCTGCTTCAGGGTGAGTTCACACAGCATGAGAAGTGAGGATGCTTAGGCTTTTGGGATGATAGAAAGTTTGGTTCCTGTGAACCTTACCTGAACAGCAATAATAACAGCAGTAACAATAATAATAGGTGTGCACATTTCCAGTAAAAAGAAAATTTAAAGGGAAAGAAGTATGGATAAGTGACTGATGAACACTGCAAAACTTTTGGTAATTGAAAATTGGTTAACTTCTCTTCTTGTAAGACACTGATGCAGCTCCTGTTCCTGTCTCTTATCTCCCCTTCCTAAAAGCTCTGAGGTTCAGGTTAACCCTTGAGCAAACTAGGAAGAGAGTAGTGAGGAAGATTCCTGTTTCCAATGAATTGGCAAACTCATTAAGCCAGGAGGCTTGGCAAAAGAAGAATAAGAATCCTGTTAGTGTGTGAATGAGAAAACAAAATTTTTAGACCAGGCTGAAGGGAGTGCAAGGCACTGAAAGGGCACAACACGATACAAGATTAAAAATCATCCCAGCCCAGTGTGGTTTTCTAGTAAGACTCTCTCATGTCTTAGAAAAAGGGAAGAAAGGAAATTCCGCCTCAGTGAGGATTTCATGGGCTGGCAATTTGCAACTTCCATTCATTTGCCCTCTCTTCTTCTATGCTGAAGAAAGCCTGCTTTTGGGAAGTTACTAAACAGAAAGAGAGGGGAACTTTAGAAATGGGTGATTTTTGGATTTTCTTTTTGGGGGAGGAGATAGGCACACCTTGTCTGAATATGCTTTCAGTGGTGACTCTTCAGGAAAACAGCCAGCCCCCTCGCCTCCAGGGGAGGGTGAAAATGATGGCAGATATGGAGAAGCCTGGGGAGCAAAAAGGCACGAAGCAGCTGGAGGGTGGACCTGACAAGGGGGGCGGCCGAAGCAGAGAGCACAGAGGAAGCTACCCCCCCCCCCTGCAATCACACCCGCTCTTAATTGCAGCTTGTCAGACCCGAAAGGGGGGATCCACCCCCCTTCCTTAGCCATGGAAAAGGCTAACAAGGTAGCGCTAGAGATCTGGCTGCAAAGCCCCAATGGGCACCATGTGGTAGAGGAGTTGGAGGAATTGTGCTTGGAGAACAGCTCTAGCAGCAAATTGCTGAGATTTGCAAAGCAGCAGGATTCCTTGCTAGCTTCTATAAAGGCACTGAAGGCGAGAGAAGCAGGGCTGAGAGATAGGAATCTGACTATCTGACTGTAAAGGCTCTACGAACCAAGGCCAGCTGACAAGGGCAGACTGAGGGAAAAGGTTTTGTCCCTCATCCCACAGACAGAGAAGGGCAAGGGCTTGGAGCTGTGACGTCCTGGAGGCAGTTGGCAGCAAGAGCATGAAGAAAATAGGAGTCCCAGATGCAAGGTAGTCCATAACTGCGAAGGAGCGCCCCACCAGAGCGGCAACTGGAAAGGCTCCTGGGCGCACCCCCAGCAGGCTAAGGGAGGTGAAAGGAGCACCCCTACAGTGGAAGCTGGGGAAGAGATGATAGTGCATCCCTCCAGGCTGGAAGTGGAATTGTAGCTGAAGGGAAGAGTTGAAGGCTGTGAGACAGCTAAGTGACCAATGACAGCCCTGAAAGGCCCACACTATATGGGCTCAAACAACAGACCTGCATTTGTCCCCAAGATCATCCAGGATTAAACCACTGTTCAAGGAATCACCTGGGAGAGTCACATTGTGCCTGAAGACCTCAGAACTCAAGAAAAGTGGAGAGGATGAAACAAAATCCTGATGACACAGTAGTTCAACATGTATGGCCCAGACAATAGCCCTGGCTATGTTTTTGGACTGGATGCCACCACAGGGCAAGTGGTATGATACCACCTACCTAGCCCAGTATACAGAGGCTTTTCACTTTTACTTCATGTGCAACCCACAACAGAAAGACCAGGAGTGTTTTTGTTCTTCCCAGAACCCCATATGATAGGCATAGCACACCTCACAGAATCATAAGGTTGTCCCCTTTTAGCCCAAGCATGAAGCCACTCTTGGGTGGATTAAGGAAACATAGCTCTACAGGAAGGAGTTAGTGCATTAGGGAAAGCTATGAGTAAAACAAGGGAGTAAATGTTAGAATAGGAACTCCCCTTTCTACCGGCACACCCTTTCCCCTTCCAACCAGGAGATATGGGTGAAGGTTGGAGACAATGTATGGGTTGTGGCAGGCAGAGGAGGGGCATGAGGCCTGGCCTGCCTGTTTTATCACTACAGATGTATGTGTATGTGTATGTGGCAATTATGAGTAGTGCTAAGGATGATGCTGGGAGATGAGAATGCCATGTGATGGCTGGGTATGTTATGTCATGGACTAAGCTTGAGAGACTGTCCCAACTGTAATGTAAGGTTTGAAATCCTTGTATTTCCATAGGAATGCCCAGAAAGGTATCCCAATGTTGATCTCTCCTGTGGTTATAGAAATGGGTTCATTGAGTCATATGGGAATGAGGGAGGCTGGTCCTCCTTAAATAAGTTTTAGAAAGTTTAGAAAGTTTTAGAAAGAAACTAGCTTTTACAATGGAAAATGGATACATGGTTTGTCTTCTGGGATGAACTAGTTTGGCCACTGACGGTATCACCTTTCACTCAGTACATCAATCAATATAGGATAAACAGTTTGGCCGGGTGAGAATGAAAAGAGCTAGAGATGAAGCCTATGGGTATGATCCTGACAACGCATATCTAAGAGGCTGGGAGTCTTTTTATGAGAGGCATATTTATTGTCGTCTGTCACCCCAGCATGAAATTGGTTGGATTATCATATAATGTAAATGAGTTTTGATGTGAAAAGGGAAATGCCCCTCTATGTCCCCGCTACAAAACATGAAAGTGCTTGATTCACTCTGCTAAAGCTGTATTCTAGGCCTATGCTGCAAATATTGAAAGCAACTGTTCTGTGTCTAGGCACTTTCTGGCAGACATTCATGTATATTTTTAGCCCCTTCTTAATTTAGTTTTGTGTTTAGTTTAGGTACTTTTGTTACCACTGTGAACTGGCCTTTCGATATCATTTTGATATCACAATTCGGCCCTGTTCTGCCACACTCAGCCACGTGTTTATAAGGCCTCCATACAAGCACTGAGCTAGGCAAGGCTATTATATGCTGACTCATACTTGTTTACACCAAGGCAAGCCAGAAACTGCCAGATCTGCTTTAGGAGACCTCCCGAAACAACCACCTTCATTACAGATGTGTGTCAAAACAAAGAGACCCCTGCCCTGAGTGGGCACCCTGGCAAACTGAGTGCTCAACTGCCGAGCTGGCCGCATCTGCATACTGGCTATCCTATTGTCAATTCGGTCTACAACTCAATCATGTAAATTCTGACCTTTTGGAGACATTGTCTCAAGCCCAGACCCCATTGTTTTTGCCCAAGACCAGACTAGCCCATGATCATACCTTCCCTAAATAAAAACCCCAGTTCCGAGAGCTTCCTCGGACTGCTCCAAAGTGCTATCCATCCTTGCCGTCACTTCGTTCTGCGAGTTCCCCTCAGCCGCCACGCCGAGTTTCCTCTCTTCACTTGGACCTCTTCAGGACTACAAGAAAGGTGGCGTATCACCCATTTCCCCCCAAAACTCTCATTCCTATTTCTAGTTAGCTGTGTAGTTGTGTTTTCTTAATAATTTGTCTGCTTGTTAATAAATATCATTGTTGCTACTTTAACTGTCTGACTGCTCACTGACCTGAACCTGTATGCATAGGATAAAAGATTCCTGTTCAGTTACCCTGCCTCTCGCTAGCTTAAGAGAGCGCTCCAACTAATTTCCCCATCTTTGCTTGGTTTGGTTTTGTTATTTGGGCGCCCCTCCCGGGACCCCCAGCTCACAGGGTAACACTTTTAGATACGTTAGTTGGCGTTTAGTTGTTAGAGTTTGTTTACTGTCCGTCTTTGTAATCCTTTCTATGTTGTTTCATATATTTAAAATATGCTGTATTTTTTTAAAAAAATTAAAAAGTAAATAGTTCAATAATGGTATTAGAAAGCAATGGATAATAAAGTGAACAGACAGTGCATGTATATGTATTTTCAAAACTCAAAAGCTACAATCAACTCAAGTAAATACATCACAGATTACATTAAAAACATTACATTACATTAATTGGTCACTATCTACAGTGTGTTTCATCCGTTTTACTGTGCTGGTTTTCAACCACTGATCCATATCTGATAATATTATACAAATTGAGAAATTCATCTAAAACTTAAACGAGGACAAAGAGCAAAGACGTAAAGAAGACCTGGAAGAACCCACTCCCTGAACACTGCTCCCAAGACTTACTGAGCTGGCCGCTTATATGTACACTGGTTCCAGCACAACAGCACTCAAATGTTTGGGAAGAGAGGAGAGTGAAAGCTGAGCCTGTGAAGGGAGTGCCAGTAAGCATGAGCAATATAATGGCATGTTCTCAACACTTTATTTCGGAAGATACTCCCTACCATTCACCAAAATAACAAAGCAAGGAAACAGAGCTTTTCTCGAGGTTAAATAGTGAAGGAAACCTGCTCTGCCACTCATCATAACATTAAATTAATTTCCCAGTTTGACTTGTATCTTGTCCTAAACTGTTGACATGTGTGCCTTTTTCTGCCATTATTCAATTTTTCCCCCACATATCCCTAATTGTACTAATTTGTACCCCTGGGGGTACACATACCCCGGGTTGGGAATCATTAATGTGAGCAAGCTTGTTTTCTTCAGCTCCAATCCTCTAAACAATATCCCTTCAGATATTTAAATATGGTTAAATTTTCTCTTCCACAAACTGAGCATACCTAAACCACTCCTCATACGGTTTTGTTTCCAGACCTTTAAAAAAAAACAAACTATTTTTAAAATCCAGAACAGCAATAATTAATCGTATACAAGTATATTATGTATTGGAGAACTATTATTATTAATATATCTCAGAAAAGCAAGCAATGTTGATCAGATTATAACATTGTAAATTGAAAACTATCTAATTACTATTCATGAATATAATTAATATTAAAATTAATCACTTTGTAATAATTTACATAGCATATCTGTAACTGACATTGTAATATTCTCGTGCTTTATGAAATTGCCCTGAAATCAACAGATTTATACCTTCCTTTAGGTTCCCTACATTAATGTGTAATCACATCTCTGTTGTATAACACACTCCCATATGGGAACAAACTTCTAGTAAATAAACTTCCCACTAACTTTTGTTGGGTGCATTTGAGAAACAGTTCATAAAAAATTTGACTCTTCTGTTTACTTACCATATTTCTGATACTTCTTGATTCTTAATTCAAACAAAAGTAAATCTAAGTTATGATTATCTGCCTTTAAAAGAGCTGGCAGAGGTCATTTCGGAACCGCTTGCTATAATCTTTGAGAAATCTTGGAAGATAGGAGAAGTTCCAGCAGACTGGAAGAGAGCAAATGTTGTCCCCATCTTCAAGAAGGGTAAAAAAGAGGACCCAAATAATTATCGCCCAGTCAGCCTGACATCAGTACCCGGAAAGATCCTGGAGCAGATCATTAAGCAGTCAGTTGCTAATCACTTAGAAAGCAAGGCGGTAATCACGAGAAGTCAACATGGATTTCTCAAAAATAAGTCATGCCAGACTAATCTTATCTCTTTTTATGATAGAGTTACTTGCTTGATAGATGAAGGGAATGCTGTGGATGTAGCATATCTCGATTTCAGTAAGGCCTTTGACAAAATACCCCATGACATTCTTGCAAAGAAACTAGTAAAATGCGGGCTGGACAGGGCTACTGTTAGTTGGATTTGTAATTGGTTGACCGACCGAACCCAAGAGTGATCACGAATGGCTGCTTCTCATCCTGGAGAGAAGTGACTAGCGGGGTGCCACAGGGTTCTGTCCTGGGCCCAGTGCTGTTCAATATTTTTATCAACGACGTGGATGAAGGAATAGAGGGCATGCTCATCAAATTCGCAGATGACACCAAATTGGGAGGGGTTGCTAATACACCAGAGGACAGGATCAAAATTCAAAATGACCTGGATAGATTGGAGATCTGGGCCAAGGCTGACAAAATGAAATTCAACAGAGAGAAGTGTAAGGTCCTACACTTAGGTAGAAAAAATGGAATACAGAAATATAGGATGGGGGACACGTGGCTGGATAGCAGTACGTGTGAAAGGGATCTAGGAGTCTTCATAGACCACAAGCTGAACATGAGTCAGCAGTGTGACGCGGCAGCCAAGAAAGCCAATGCAATTCTCGGCTGCATCAACAGGAGTGTGGTGTCTAGATCGAGGGAGGTACTGGTACCACTCTACTCTGCTTTGGTTAGACCTCATTTTGAATACTGTGTCCAATTCTGGGCACCCCAATTCAAGAAAGACCTGGTCAAGCTGGAGTAAGTCCAGAGGAGGGCGACCAAAATGGTGAGGGGCCTGGAAGCCATGCCCTATGCGGACAGACTTAGAGAGCTGGGGATGTTTAGTCTGCAGAAGAGAAGGTTGAGAGGGGACATGATAGCCATGTTTAAATATTTGAAGGGATGCCATGTAGAGGAAGGAGAGGGCTTGTTTTCTGCTGCTCCAGAATCCAAAAATTCACTTTATCTCAAAACCTGAAGGAAAATTACTTGAAAAGATTTTACAGATGGCATCTAAGTCCTTCTAAGTTATGTAAGATGTACAAGATGGGCAATAACTACTGCTGGAAATGTGACGAACAAGAAGGGACATATTTTCATATGTGGTGGTCATGTCGGAAAGCTAATAAATTGTGGGAAAATGTTCACAAAACTGTGTCCAAATTTCTAAAAATTAATCTTCCCATGACACCTGAACTTTTTTTTAATGAATATGTTGTTTCCCTTAGACCAATCCACAAGGTTTCCAGACCTTTTAACATCTTGGTTGGTCTTCTCTGAACATGTTCTTGCTCCTCAGTATCATTCTCCAGCTTGATGCAGGTGAGGTTTGACCAAAGCAGACTAGAGCAGGACTATTATTTCCCTTCACCTGGTTGTTAGACTCCCGCTGATTAAGCCTAAAAATGCTTTGTACAAAGTACAAGTTACCTGATTCTCTACAAGTTCCCCTTAGCAATAATTGTTGAGTTGCGTTTAGGATATACCCTCTGTGAGTAGATGGGCTTCCCTTACAGAAGATCTGATTTGCCTTCGTAAGCTTGGAAAAGTTACTTTTTGGATTATAAATCCTAAAATTCCCATGGCCTTTTCTGGCTGGAAAGTTTTGGGAGTTACAGTCTGAAAAACTTTTTCCACTCAAGGTCTGCTTTCTCTTCCTCCACAGTACTGCTCACTGGAGTCGGCAGGGTCCCCTAGTGCTCTCTGTAGCCTTCTTAGGGGCCCAAGGGAACTGCCCCAGGAGCAATACAGGGAGAAAGGCCATTTCCCCACTAAACTGTTATAGTGCTATTATTCCACTTTCAACCTCCATAGGAGGTTGAAAGTGGAGTAATAGCACTGTAACAGTCCAGAAACAGGCCAAAGAAACAGGGTTGCCAGAATGATAACTGGAAAGGGCTCCTTTAGTGCTTATGGTTGTGTGGAAGATGGAATTTCAGCATATGCTACTTGTTACCTTGCTCACTGATGGAGCCTGGTGGCTAGGATATACTCTTGCTCATAGAGGGAGTGAGTGTAGTCAGAGGAAACAATAATGGAGAGATGCGGTAAAGGCACCATGGAGATGCCATGGGGCTCACACAGGGCCTCCAAGGAAGGAAGGAAGGAAGGAAGGAAGGAAGGAAGGAAGGAAGGAAGGAAGGAAGGAAGGAAGGAAGGAAGGAAGGAAGGAAGGGCAGGCTTTAGATATTCCTTTTATAAAAACTTGAGCCTGTCCATATATGTGTTTGTGCGTGTTCTCATATTTCAGGTGTCAGCAACTGCATTGAGTATGGAGCACATTTTTATTCCCACAGTAGGCTTCACCTATACTCTTTGCAACCAAAATGATACAGGAGGTATCTTCAGTTTTTGTTTTTGACAGTTTTCTTCATCATTGAAGAAAACATCATTTACTTCAGCGTTGGGGAGGGTTTCATACCCTCCAAGGTTTCACAGATGAAAACTGGCACGTATGGGACCAGGTAACATCACCATATGATCAAGGTGGCAAAAGTTACCAATGTGGAAGAGCATACAAGCTAAAAGAGTCCGTATCACTTTGCTTTTACCCAAGCCTACTGGGAAGGGCTACATTCCTCACCATTCTTTCCTCTTACCCATTTTTTTATTCAGTCTGCAGCAATTGAAGCAAGGCACAGATAAATGAGGAAACTGGGTGTAGGGGAGGTAAGCTAGGACATTTTCAAGGCAGTTGAAAAAATGGGATGAGGAGGATTTACTGGGACTGTCTCTGTCAAACTTGGGCCATTTCTGCATTATGCTGTTCTAGTGCTATTATTCCACTTTCAACCTGCTATGGAATCCTGGGGTTTGCAGTTTAGGGAGGGTCTTTAGAATTGTCAGCTAGGGAACTCTTGGGCCTCACTAAACTACAAACTTCAGAATCCCACAAGAAGTTGAAAGTGAAATAATAGCATAATTTACACTGTTATAGTGTAATGCAGAAATGGCCTGGGACAGTTGGAGAATATGGATTTTGTTTTTCAGCAAGAAAAAAAGGCCAAAAAATTATTTGGAGGCTCAGGGGCTTTTGGAAGATTTTTGGCCACAAAACCCTCTTGGAGCCACATTTGACCAACGATCACACTTTCCTTGTGTGGGTTGGGAGAAAGAGAGAGAGAGAGAATATTCTCAGGTTCCTCATGTTGGATCCTGGCTATTGCATGTCTGAGGCCCTTTCCGCACCTTACCTTTTCTTGGCACTGGTGTGCGGGGATCGCTCGAGCAGCCTCTTGTGAGAGGCTCTCGCATTCCCATTGCTTTGCCTCCACAGCCTCTGCCTGCTAGCAAGCAGGGAGCATGAGGGCTCCTCCTCTTCCTCCCACAGTGCAGCCTGGGATTTTCCCAGGCTGCGCTAGTGTAGGAAGCACGAGCACCACGGCTCCAGAGGCTCCACATGCACGGTAAGTGCGTGCAGAGCCCTGGAGCGATGCATGGTCACGCACCATTTGAGGCTAGAATCTGAAAATGAAATAGTGTGCGATCAGCACCTGCTGGCCCTGGCAGTGTCACACAATTGTGAGGATATCATGTGGACGGCTCCTCACAATTGCGTGATGCTCCAAAGGCCCTTTCGTATGGCGAATGCCGTGTGAAAAGGGCCTGAGGTGGGAAGGGATTTTTTTTTAACTTATTGTTGTTGTGTGGTTTCAAATCTTTTCCAACTTATGGTGACCCTAAGACAAACCTACCACAGGCCATTTCCGCACTAGCTTGTTATAGCGCTTTGATTCCACTTTCAACATGCTATGGAATCCTGGGGTTTGCAGTTTCCGGAGGGGCCGGACAGCCCTTCCCGAAACTGCAAACCCCAGGATTCCATAGGATGTTGAAATCATAGTGCTATAACAGGCTAATGTGGAAATGGCCACAGGCTTTTCTGGGGCTGAGAGTGTCTGACACACCCGAGGTCATCCTGTGGGTTTCCATGACTGAGTGGGGAACTGAACACTGGTTTCCAGGGTCACAGTCCAACTCTAAAATTACAATACCATGCTGACTTTCTTTTTTGTCTACAGTTCCTAAAATCTCCCTTGACATTTTAGCCACTATGTATGCTGGCTGGAGGATTATGGGAAATGTAGACCCAGCAAATTTGGAGGACACAATACTAGGAAAGGACAGTGGGAGTCACATTTGAGGAACAAATGTGCCTCAAACTAGGAAGGGGGGGGACTTAAAATCCATTATTTTTATAAAGACCTTATGTGAACTGTAATGTTTTTCTTTTAAAATAAAAGATTAAAAGCATTGGAAGAAAAGAAAACAAATACCCTTTGAATACATGGTGGATTTTTTTTATTTTTGTGAAAAATTGAAAACAAAAAGAAGATAGGAAAGAAGAAGAGGGAGAAATATTGCAAGAACAAACATATAAATAAATAAAGCCATCTGAGGACAGCAAAGAGGAGAAAAGGGATAAGAACAAAGCACAAGTCTATTAATTCTATCAGAAGCATTTGTCTGAGACAACAATGGGCCTTTGAAAAGCTTGATGGTTTTTTGTTTTAGTTCCTGTCGTAGCAGAGTGGCTGAAAACTGCTCAGATGTTTGGGAGTGGGAGAGATTGTCTTAATCAAGCAAAACGGCAACATGGCTTTGTTGGGCATTGTTGTGCTCTAAAGCAAAACTAGCAAACAAGAGACAGTCAAGTTTTAAGCAGTGTTAAACAAGGTAAAGTAACAATATCCTTTTTCAAGACAACGCAGTGATAAGACTCCAAAAGATGAACTGATATTTCCACCTGGCAAATGAAGAAACACTGTACAGTTATTACCGAATTACCACCACACATTCCCTTTTCTTAGATTTGGGGTTGTTTTTTCTTTTCTTTGTATGACCTATGAAGAGTGGGGAAAGTGTGGCCCTCCATATGTTTTTGAACTGAAACACCCATTAGCTTTAGTCAGAATAGCCAGTGGTGAGAGATGATGGGAGCTGAAGTTCAATAGCATCTGGAGGGTCATACATTCCTCCACCCTGACCGATGACTTCCATGTCACTCTGTCTTCATATTAATTTATGTTCGAATAGCTGGAAGTAAAGCATTGTGTAGGCTTCAGACATAGGCCCTTTTCGCACGGCATTCGCCATGCGAAAGGGCCTCTGGAACATTACGCAATTGCGAGGAGCTGTCCACATGGCGTTCTCGCAATTGTGCGACAGTGCCAGGCCGGAAGGCGCCGATCACGCACTATTTCATTTTCGGCTTCTAGACGAAAATGGTACATGATCCCACATTGCTCCAGGGCCCCATGTGCACTTACCATGTGTGCAGAGCTCTGGAGCTGTGGCGTTCGCGCTTCCTGCCCCAACGCAGGCTGGGAAAATCCCAGGCTGCACTGCGGAAAGAAGAGGAGGGGCTCTCACACTCCCTGCTCATGAGCAGGCAGCGGCTGTGGAGCTGAAGCAATGGGGACATGAGAGCTTCTTGCAAGAGGCTGCTCACACAATTCCCCCGCACCCTAGCGCCGAGAACAGGTAAGCTGCGGAAAGGGCCATAGTTAAACTGGGTCTGAAGCTATTTTAGAATCCATTAAAGTGGCCTTCTCCAACTTGACTCTCTCCAGATATTTTGGACTACAACTTCCATCATGGGGAAGGGATGTTTCCTCATATCACAAGGTGGTCTGGCTTTCACTACCTGCTTACCTGATTTTGCCAGGTGAAAAAAGCCTGTCCTTGCATTTGCCTGTTTCTCTAACCCTCCTCCTCCCTTTAAGTGTTCCTTAACTACCTCACCTGGTCATCCATCCTGACACCAGGGGTCTTTTCACACTATACAATTATCAGTGATGTATTTAAGTCTTTTACTCCAAGTGTCAAGTCAAGTGTCAAGTCCTTGCAAGATACTTTCAAGTCAAGTCTCAAGTCTGGGGGCCAACTTTATACTCTAACCTATATTCCAGAACTGGAATAAAAGTTGAATAAAGTTAGTTTTAACAATTTAAGCAGAGACAGACCTTCATATTTGTGGTTTTGCCACCTACAGCTTCAGAAGTGGGGAACAAGATCCTTCTTGCTTCCGATTTCCAAAGCTGGAGGATTTTTCAAAAGTGGGGAATGGGATCCTTCTAACTCCCCATTACTGAAGCTTCAAAAGCTTAAAAGAAAGGATCCTTCTCCCTTAATCCTGTTACCTAACAGATTTGCTGTTCCCTTCTGTACATCTTGCACTCTGGGGGCAAATCTTGTCTTCTGCTCTTAGGAAACATTTTAGAAGGCTCTTCCGATATGCAGCAGGGGCCTGCCTCAAGTCCTCTGCCTAAACCATTTGCTGTTCCCCTCTGAGAAATGTACCCACACTTTGGGCTTGAGACAGATTATCACGTGACTAGTAGGCAAAAAGAGATGGAAGCATTGATCAAAGTCATAAAGTTTCTGTATGAATGTGTTATGTTACTGAACCAAGGGCAGCAAGTCAGTCACGAAAAATATACAAGTTAGTCGAGTCAGTGCATCATTTATTGCCGAGTTGAGTCCGAGTCGAGTCACTGAAGCAACTTAAGTCCGACTTGAGTCCGAGTCAGTTGACTTGAGTCTACATCACCGACAATTATAGCACTACAATTCCACTTCAACAGCCATGGCTGCATCATATTTGATGCTGGGATTTTGTAGTTCAGTGATGCATGAGAACTCTCTGGCTAAGAAGTAGAACAATAGTATCCAAACAGAGGAAAGTAACAAACTCACTATATTCTGTGCTAGTCAGGCTTCATTGGGAGACTGCATTCAGGTCTGGGTGCCTCATTTTAAGACTGATACAGACAAGTTGGAACAGTTTCAGAGAATGATACAAGGCATGGAGAACAAAACATATGAGGAAAGATGGGCATGTTCAGCCTGGTGAAGAAAAGACCAAGGCCGGACATGATTATGCTCTTTCAATATCTAAAGGGCTGTCACAGAAAGGAGAGGGCAGGTTTGTTCCCTGCTGCCCCAGAGGGTAGGACCAGGTCTAATAGTTTGAAGTCACCACAGAGTAGATTTCAACTGAACATTAGAAGGAACTTCTTGATAGCAAGAGCAGTCCAGCAGTAAAACCAATTGCCTAGAGAGGTGCCAGGGTCTTTTTCCCTCTTCCGCAAGAGATCTGCAGGAGCTGCAGTGCTCTGCTGGGAGTTCCTTGATAGTGACTCCCTTTGTTAGAAAAACAGAGTTAAGGTGGTTAGGCTGCAAACCAGTGTTATGGCCCCCATGCACACGAACCCCACAGTCGGTGTGGTTTTATCAGCAAATATGATTTAATTGGCACTATTAATTGACATTGATATAAATGATGCCTGAGGTGACTGGAAGGTCAAGCTGGAAGAAGCAGATTACTGACTGTAAACGTGACGTAGCAAAGCAAGTCAGCCACACCCACCTCCTAGGCAGAAACCAAAGTCATTCTTAGATTAATAGCTTGGCCACTCTTCAGATAATAGGCTTAAGCTAACAAGCTGGACATTTCAGAGCCGGAAGGGGTAATCCCCACCAAGGCCCTTTTCGCATGGCATTTGCCAAGCGAAAGGGCCTCCAGAGCATCACGCGATTCCGAGGGGCATTTCAGACAATGTCCTCACCGTCGCGCAACGTTGCCAGGGCCAGCAGATGCCGATTGCGCACTATTTCATCTTCAGCTTGTAGCCGAAAATGGTGCGCAATTGCGCATCACTCCAGGGCCTCGTGTGCACTTACCGTGCATGCAGAGCCTCAGGAGCCATGGCGCTCACACTTCCTCCCCCAGTGCAGCCCGGGAAAATGCCCAGCTGCGCTGCAGAAGGAAGAGGCGGAGCTCTCATGTTGTCTGCCGGCCGGCCGGCACAACTGTGGAGCCAAAGCAGTGCGGATGTGAGAACTTCTTGAAAGAGGCTGCTCATGTGATCTCCGCGCGCCAGAGCCAAGAAAAAGTAAGTAGTGAAAAGGGCCCAAATTGCGATTGTCTTAGCCTTAATCCCTCACACCTCAACATTGCTCTGTTATCTTCCCAGACTCTCCATAATACTGAGCTATTACAGCAGCCATTATCCTTTTGTCACATAAACACTAAGTGTCATGTCCAGGGCAGAGAAGACAATTAATCACCAAACGGCCGAGCAGGATTTACTTGCAAGGCAAGAGCAGGAAAAATGTCCACACAGAATTTAGGTTCTGAAGCAAACAAATCCAAAGGGCAAATCCAAGTCATAGTCAAACAGGCAGAGGTTCAAGGTAGCCCAGAAACAAGAGAACATAGCACAAGGTTTTCATGACTGTGAAAATCAGTTGCTGACCCTTCATGCCACATCAAAGTCTTTTATCTACTGATGCTGTCACCACAGGTGTTCCTTCATTAGGGTTTGTTTGTTACTTAAACTCACTGAGCGGCACAGCGTCATCTGTGACTCTTGCACAGTAAACATTTCTGTGGACTCACCCTCTGATATTTGGTCCCCTTGCTCAGGCCCCTACTGTTTTTTGTTATCTTCTCCTGAGCAAGCTTCTGGGGAAACTCCTGCCTCTGGGAAAACTTCGGCCTCAGATTCAAAATCCTCCTCCTCACTGCCGGAGTCTCTAAGGCAGAACATGACATCAAGACCATTAACTTTGTCTGGGCTTCGTTGTTTGTGTTGCAACTCCTATCGTCTGCTTGGTTGGGAGAGAAATTCACACTCATACCTACAGGATTTTTGGGGTATAAGAACCCCCAATTTTGAGCAGTTGAGTGCAGTCTCTTGCCCTTCTGAAAACCACGCTGTCTGTTTGATTCCTGAACAAGAACTGTCCTTAGGTTTCACTTAAGCCACATCATTGCTTTCTTTGCTTCTCTCTGGACTGGTAAATATAACCTCAACACTGAAAGTCTTCTATTCACACTTTCCTCCCTTTATGTTCAGCTAGCTCTTGAGAGTGTGCGCGAGTGTTTGAAACTTTGCATTGAATTTCTTTCAAGAAAATGCATTCATTTTACCTTTGGAATCTCTGGCTGATTCATTCCTGCAAGGACCCTGTAAACATAGGTGGTAGATCTTGTTCAGTTACCCCCATCTCACAGGCCTCCTATTTTTGAGCTAATTAATTCCCCATTGTCATGTGGAGGTACTGACATTGCAGGTGGACCCCAGAGTCACCCATATTCTGGGGTAACACCAGACAGGGGATTCTTGCTCCTTTTATGCCCAGTTACAGATTCCAGCCATTTCCCTTCTCCCATTGCAGAATGATAAGGTGGCAACGTCTGCTTACCACCTCCAGCCCATTGGAGAAGCTTGCTGGGAAGAAAGTACAGGAAGCTGCAGGCGAGAGGAACAGAAAGGAAAAAACTCCATTGTTCCAACTTGCCTTTCAGGCCTTATCACTCCATGGTTTTATACCACCATACTGATGCATTAATTTCACTTTTGCCTCAGACTTATTGCAAGATATTGTCGCTCTCCAGGCTCTACTGTGTTGCAGGGTCATTAAAAATGTTTCCATTTTTCACAGTGGAAATAATTCGTTTATGACCCCCTTTCCTGCAACAATTCAGTAACCAGTTCGGGTGTGGATGCCTCATAGTGCTCTCTTCCCCCAGTGATCCATTTGGTGGGTGTGGTGTAGGTGCGGCCAGGTTATCCTTCCCTCAAGCGCTGTAGCATCCTAGTGTCATTACATCATACCATTATGGTGCTGTTACAGCTAAAGGAACCAACGATGAAGCGAGAGGTGGGATACAGAAGCCAGTAACAACACCTTAGGTTGGACGAAGAAACTGCGTAAATATGTACTGAAGCACAAATGCAGCAAGGGTGTGGTAGACAGCATCAGCAATCAATACCCTCAGGAGAATAACTAAAGCAGATTTCAAACAGAATAATATGGCATAAAGGAGCAGTGTAATAAGAGTCCAAATTTCACCTTCAGATGGTGCCTCCCAGGCTTGCCCATTTTTTGATAAAAGAACAACCAGGACAGGTAATCAGTGGTGAGCTTCACTAGGGCAACGGGTCCCAGACAGTTTGCTCAAAGATACCAGATGTTAGCACCAGGTCTGGATGCATAACTATTTCTCTGAAAATGTCATTTTAAAAAGATTTATGGATCACAATTAAAACACAAACGTATGAATTCTAACAGTTTGAATGAGGGTGAGCCATGCCCTTCATGTTTAGAATAAGAGCTCTCTGCCTTTGTTAAATCTTTGAAAGAACATCTGCTTATTGTTGCTTAGTTAATTCTGCAGTTTTATCAATTGTCTTTTCAAAATTGCCTGCTAAACAAAAGAGGCCAAATCCTCTAGATTAATTTAATTTGGTTTGTGTGTGCATGCGTGTGTATATGTGTGTATTGTGGCTCTGAAACTAATTTGAAGTACCAGGGACATAAAAATAAGACTTAGTAGCTTTAAACCATGAAATCAGTTAAACAATGAAGTTAAAATGAGAGATAGGCTGATGTGCAAACCCAGAATTCATCTTTGATAATGTTGGAGTCTTCATCCAGGCACACAGCGTTACCAGGAGATTTATTGTTCATGAGGTGCCACTAAAAATATCTAAGTGGTTAGACAATAGCACACTGGAGCACTGTAAAATAAAAAATGAAGCAAGAATTGGAAGAGAATGGTATACAATAATAGATTTAACTACTTCGTTTCTATAAAGCTGTGAAGAACACCAAGGCCATTTCCACACCACACTATTATAGTGCTATTATTTCACTCAACATCCCGTGGAAGTCTGGGATTTGTAGTTTCCTGAGGCCAAAGAGCTCTCTGGCTGAGAATTCTGCATGCCCCTCCCTAAACTAGAAAACCAGAATTCTGCATTGAAGTGGAATAATAGCACTGTAACAGTGTAGTGCAGAAATGGCCCAAGTTGAACAAAGTTCTGAAAGGTCAGGCTAGCTGAAGACACTTTGCAGCCTAGAGTGGAGCAGAAAAACTGGATCTTTCTCTCACTCACTCCCACTCAGGCCCTTTCCACAGCTTACCTGCATCCGGGGCGGTCACGTGGGGATCACGCGAGCAGCCTCTTCTGTGAGGCTCTCGTGTCCCCGCTGCCGCTGCTCTGCAGGAGCTGCCTGCCTGCTGGCCAGCAGGCAACATGGGGGCTCCACCTCTTCCTTTCACAGTGCAGCTGGGTATTTTCCCAGGCTGCGCTGGGGAGGAAGCGCAAGGGCCGTGGCTCCGGAGCTCCACACGGACGGTAAGTGCACGTGGGGCCCCAGGGCGATGCATGATCGTGCACCATTTTTGGCTAAAAGCTGAAAATGATATAGTGCACAATCAGCGCCTGCCGGCCCTGGCAGCATCACACGATTGCGAGGACATTGTCTGAAACGTCCCTCGCAATGGCGTGACGCTCCAAAGGCCCGTTCGCACAACAGATGCCATGCAAAAAGGGCCTCAGTGTAAGGTTGCCAAGTAAGGACCACTCCCAAGAGCTGGGAGTTGAAAGCCAAAACCGAAGACCAAGGAATGTTCCCAGTGATGCCATAGGGAGCTGGCCCTGATTTTACATCATTAAAAATGGTGCATTAAGCAGCATCACATTGGCTCAGAGCAAGTGGTTCAAATAAAAGCCACAAAGTCCAACAAACGATCAAATATTTCTCTGGTAGGAAATTAAGTTTTCCAAGATCTACACTGAACAGACAAAACAAACTTTTCCTCAGCATTGTTTTTGCAAGCCCTGCCTTTACAAACATGCAGGTAGTCCAACCAAAGAAAGTTATCCAAGTACTATTTTGAAGAGGGAAAAATAAAGTTTTCCCAGCATTGTTTTTAACTTTTTGTTTATCACTGAACACATGGAAGTTGAACTCCAAAGAATGAATCTTTTCTTTCTGTGTCAGTGAAGAAGGAGGTTTGTACTCATCTAACATCACACTCCACATTTTCCACCATTTCTGGGCCGCATTTCTGGCACTGCACTGCTCCCCATTTCACACAAGGAAACCATGGCATGTCCCTGAGGAAGGGGGTTTGCTTTGCTTCAGTTGTGCAGAGGTGAAGGGAAGGAACCCCTTGACTCACCACATGGGTTGGTTGTACATTGGGGCAGGAGATACAAGGTGTCAGCCTCTCTTCACCATGGCAGTCTAATGGGTCGTCTTCCAGAGCCCTGCACAATTTTGCACAGCCCTGGGGGAAGTTATATGGGCAGCCAGTGAATTCAAACTACTTGTACCCAGGTATAGGGTTCACTCAGAGCCAGGGTTTAAATACTACTTTTCCACTCTGAGGGAGAAGGTGTTAATGGCTCCCTGGCGGAGTAGACAATGGAGTCAAGAACAAGCTAATGGCCCTAGCATCCGGTGACAAAAGACTGGTGGCAATCATAATAGCTTAATTGCAGGGTAGGCAAGGGGACAAAAAGGGAGTTTCAGTGGACAAAGGAAGAGGGTCAAAGACAATCAGTCATTCTGTGGAGGCAGTGTCAGGTACTATTGTTTCTAAAGGTTGAGTCATTGAGGGACATTTGCAAGCCCATTATCAGTGGAGCTTCCCTGACCTAGCCATGCCCTGAAGTTCCAACCTGACCTAGGCCCTTTTCACATAGCATTTGCCATGCAAAAGAGGACCTTGAGCATCACACGATTGTGAAGAGCGATCTGCACGATGCACTCACAATCACACGACGCTCCAGGAGCTGGCAGGGGCCGATCGTGCACCTTTTCATTTTTGGTTAGAAGTCAAAAATGGTGTGTGATCGCACATTGCTCCCGGGCCCCGCACGCACCTACCTGGTGTGCAAAGCCTCTGGAGTCAGGCCAGTCATACTTCCTGCCCCAGTGCAGCCTGGGAAGGTCCCAGGTTGCACTGTGGAAGGAAGAGGCACGAGGGGCTCTCGTGTGAGCAGGCAGCTCGTACAGAGCTGAAGCAGCAGGGAAGGGAGAGCCTCTCGGCAGAGGCTGCTCATGCAATCTCCGCACCCCAGCACCGGAACAAGGTAAGGTGCAGAAAGGGCACTAGTTTTGCAATGCACGTGTACAGACGTGCATTCTTTGCCAGCGGGCTTCTCAGCCATAGCAGGATATAATTTATATTTTATGCCAATTAAACCAGATCATGGAGTGGGTGTGTATAGCCTGATAACACACTGATGAGCAAAAATTTGATGTTAACCAAAGAGTTAGTTTTGTTTCCCTCCAATTCTTTGTCACTCCATACCCATGCCTTAGTTCTTACATCCTCCCAATTCTTTCCCTTCTCTCTCACTGATTGATCATGACTCTCCCCTCATCCAACTCTCCCTTACTTTGATAATGTCTTAGCCACCCTTGCATTATTCCTTCATCAGTCCCCTCCACCCCCTCACCACCAAAAGGTGCGGCAATCACTGATTATTTTGCTACCAGCTTTGTCAAGAAAATTGCATGCATTCAGCCTGACATGATTGTCACAACTCTTGAGCAGTGATAACATTTCACTGCGTCCTTCTCTATCTCTAAAAACATCTCTTTATAAAGCAGCTTTATCACCATGGTAATTTTCTTAATGCTTTAAAAGTTAGTTGCGGGACTGAAAGGTTCAGAACATACCAAAAGCATTTGAGCGTTCCCTAGAAGAGAACAGTGTTGTCATAACCAGCAATGCTGAATGCTGCCCCAATTGTCAAACTCTATAGTGTTTGAGAATATTTGTGTAGTGTGACAGTACATTTGGTTGCACAAGAGTAAACATGAGTGCACTTGACCCTCAAGCTGAAAAAAGGCCCTATCTCTGCTTTAAAGATGTTTCCAGGATATTTTCATGCCATAGTAGCCAAGAAATTATCTCATCCTTTCCCTTTTTGGAGCAGCCTCTGTAATAGTAGTAGAAGCTGTAGTTGTTCTTGTTATTGATTCATTTAATCATCACCACGATCACCACCATCATCACCGCTACTGTTGGAAGTACCAATCTTTGCATGCCTGTACTTACCAGGGAGAGCCTGAGTGGTGTAGTCCTTTGACATTGGACTATGGAGAGCAGGGTTCGAATCCCCACTGGATGACACTGGACAAGTCATCCCCTCATTTTCAAAGCAAAGCAAAGGCAACCCCTCTCTGAACAAATCTTTCCAAGAAAACCCTGTGATAGATCCACCTTACTGTCATCATAAGTCAGAAATAACTTGAAGGCACACAACAATGACTCTCCAGACAGGTAGCTAGAATACAGATCACTCTCTAAAGAGTTTAGACACAGAATGCTTATGGCAACTTCCCATTTTATGGGCTTGTCCACACCCACACCTGATACCCTTTCCTCATTCAGTTCCTGACTAGATCATTGCTTCTCCAGACTGCTGTAGTCAAACCTGGCAGCATCCTGCCTCAATGATGATGCTACATGGCACTGAATTTCTTTGCTTTTCTGAATGCAGCCACTTGAAGGTCCTGAGCTTCTTTGTGCCCACAAGATCAATGGTACTTTCCACTGCTCACCAGCCTCAGAGCTGGTGTTCACCAGCCAAATATTCAGAGCCCAGTCTCTTGGTACCTGACATGACTTTTCAAAGGGCAGGAGAGGGTGATTGTAAGGAAGGGGTGAGCAACTGTGGGGTCAGGCTATTTCAGGACTGTTGGTTTGACATAAAACACTCTGTCTTAAAACGGAGGCAAATAGTCATGGGTCATTTCCGCCTTTGAGGCCCCTCCCTAAACTGCAAACCCCAGGATTCCATAGGATGTCAAAAGTGGAATAATAGCACTGTAACAGTCTAGCGCGGAAATGCGGATGGACTCCCCAGCAAATATGCAGGAGGTTTCAACTGCTCGCTGCCCTGCTGCCTGTTGCTTCACTCTGGCCCTTTTTGCATGGCAATGTACAAGCGAAAGGGCCGCTTGAGCGTCGCTCAGGAGTGGTCTGCATGACGCACTCCCATTTGCCCGCAAGCGCAGCAAATATGCATTTTCTTATTTTCGGCTTTTAGCAGCCGAAAATAGCCACGCTTGCACAAGGCTCACGGGCCTGGGCCACACTCACCTGCAGTGCAGAGCCTCTGGAGCCGGGCCATCACGCGTCCTCTCCTCAGTGCAGCCTACAACTCCCAGGCTGCACTGTGGAAGGAAGGGGCGGGGCATGGGCGAGCAGGAAGGAGCTGCGGAGCCCGAGCAGCAGGGAAGCAGGAGGCTTGCGAGAGCCTTCCTGCCCAGGCTTTTCACGCAAGGCCCACACTCCAGCAGCGTGAGAAGATAAGCTGCGGAAACGGCCTCTGTCCAGTGGTAGGGCCGACCCTCACAGAAAGGCCTAATCTAAACTGAAACTTTCTATTCCATCTCTATGTACTTACTTGTATCAATAACCACCCCTTCTGTGAGATTAGCTGATATCAGTTTGCTTCTTGACAACCAAACCATGAAGTATAAAGAAGTTGGAAAGTATTTAAGCCTTTAAGCCTATAGATCTCCCTCTGAAGGTGTCCTACTCTTCTTTTCTAATTCATTGGAGAATAAATCTGTGGTAAGCAAAGTAAATTAGATTCAGTGACATTCTGCTAATTGAGTCATCCCCCCTTCTGCATGGCTTGGCTGAGTTTTTAATTACCAGCTAATCTCATCAATATGGTGGATGACTGGCAACACAGAGATCACTGTATTAACAACCACAGTGAATTAAAGAGAGATGTTTATGGCTCATTGCTTGACCCAGGGCTTCCTTGCCACATGCATTAGAATAAATGGGGCAGAGATGGTCATCGGCTGACCTGAAACTAGAAGAATACTGGAGCTAATTGCATTTGTAAGTAAATAGAGGCAAGGGAGGCATTGGAGGAACAGCCGGAGCTTGAAGGCCAAAGAAAGTACAACAGGTGATAGAAGGACAGCCACAAAAATGTCATTTTTTCTTAGATGCAACTTTGCATGGGACTCAACATCAGCCCAAACTACTAAAAAGCCAGAAAGACCTTCTTCTGTCTCCCAACTGTTAACTGGGAATGTTTCTTTTTCGGAGCATGTCTCCAAGGATTCTCCAGCCAATTCAGGAAAAAGTACCTTTCCAAAGCTCCAGCCATCTCTGGTAGACATGCAGATGACAAGGAAAATATGAAGACCTTCCTCACTGCTCACACTCAAACTGTGAAATTCCTTGCCCTAAGAGTCTATAGGCTGACCGTCAGGAATTGAATCCACACACACAAATAGTACAGTGCATAAACACTATTTATTTGGGGTGAGATACATCCTACAGGACTTCAGTGAGAGGACTAAAGGCAATTAGCAATTTCAAAAGATAAAATACCGAGACATTTCCTTCCCGCTCGCAAGAGACCTTGAAGCCATGAAAGCCTGGAAGCGCTTATCACTACATTCCTAGCTTTTGTTTACCTAATGGTCTCTGATTCCCATACTTTTGTTACAAGCAAGCAGCTAACTTAAAACCTACTACATATCCCATTACTATAATATGGAGGGCAACCTGACACTGACACTCCTTTGACTGCTCTCTAATATACCAGGCCACATTTGTTTCTTGAGTTTAATATAATGGATTTACTTATATTATCAACCTGGCTTTATTAAATTTGGTACTTTCTTTGTGCTATATTGAATTTAATTGCTGTTCACCGCCCTGAGTGCTGTGTAAACACAAAATGAGTAGGGCTGATGCTTTTTAAATTAAAGTCATACCTCAGTTAAGGAAATACATGTATTTCTGAGCATTGTTTCTTGAACAGAAATTTTGATACCAAAGGCAGAAGGGACACAGAAAGAATAAGGAGAGGTTCCTACACCACGAAGAAGAAAAGCAGATCAACTTGTTTCAGCAAATGTGTTATTCAAAGCTAACAACATGCACATGTGAAATGAAACAACCAGGTCAGGTAAGTTTTGCCCAAGTAAACAAAAATATTTTAAACCTTCTAGAGACAACTTGAAGGCTTCTTGCAAAATGTACCAGGCATGACTTTTTTTCCTTTCATCAGCCTCACTTTTAGTGGCCAACTATACAGATCTATGATTCTTTAAAATGCTGTGGGTAGCTGGGGAAGCATTCCCCCTTTCTCTCTGTTTTGCTTTTCAAGCATGCTCAGTAAGAGGTTCTGGGGGCAACTGTCATTTACTTTGCCAATTGTAGGCAGGCTCACACAATTACAGTATGTTCAGCCAGAATAGAATCCTATTCTTTCCCAGCTCAAGCTTTCTTGCACTCTTTTAGTACAGACATATTGCTCCAATCTGACACTGAAAGTCTGTGTTTTCCCAGCCTTCTTTCACCATCCCCCATTGCTAATGCTGCTAAAGAATCTGCTAGGTAGACAAGGAGGAAAAGAGGGTAGGGTAGTTGTAAAAAGACTTTGTAAAAAGGAGCTTCTTTGTCAAAGACTTGGTCAACTGAAGTGTTGTTGTTAACTGCCATCAGGTTGACTTTTACTCCAAGTCACCCTACCCTAAACCACCCTAGTCGTGTCCTGCAGATTCAGAGACATATCTTCCTTGATAGAATCTATTCATCTATAAAGTGATCTTCCTCTTTTCCTACCACCTTCTACCTTACCAAGCATTATTATGTTTTCTAATGAGTCATGTCTTCTCATATGACCAAAGTACAACGGCCTCAGTCTAGTCATGTTGGTTTCTAGGCAGCGTTAAGGCTTGGTTTGCTCTGGGACCATAGGATCCATAGAACTTTTAGTTTTAGAACTGGTTTTAGAACTTGGTTTGCTCCAGGACCATAGGATCTGTAGAACTTTTCTCCAGCTCACATTTCAAAGGAGTTGATTTTCTTCTAGTTACCTTTCTTCACTATCCAGCTGTCACGATCACATATAAAAATTGGAAATATGATGCCATGGACAATCCTAACTTCAGTATTCTTGGTACATCATTACACTTCAGGATCTTGTCTAGTTCTTTCATAGCTGCCTGTCTAAATCCTAGTTTTCTGATTTCTTGACTGCAGTCTCCATACTGACTAATGGCAGAGCCAAGATATGAAAAACCTTGAACTATTATTTAGTCTAAGGAATTTTACCCTCTGAAGCAAATAACAAGATGGTGTCATCTTGTTCCACACAATACATTCCAGTTGCACATTCAGAAGGGAATTGGATTGTGAGTTGAACCTGACTTGCAAGAAGGAAGGTGTCCTGCACCACCAGTGAGGGCAGCAGCTAGTTCAGAAGGCACAAGAGAGACCATGTAACATACACAGAAAAGAGAGACTGTGATGTTCTGGAGGAATGACTGGGAATTTCACTGTTGCCCACAGCATCTGCCACCTGAAGCAGAGACTTAATTCTGCCTAAAAAGAGTGCCGTTGCTGAAGATCACCCTACACAAAACCAGCCATATTAAGTCTATCAATGCCTATTTTTCATGACAACCAGCATCATCACTTGGGCCCAGACGGTCCCACTGCCTAGAAGGAAAATTTCAGTGCCAGTAGAGACCCCATCCCATCCACTTCTCTTTGCTCTTGTTGCTCCTATGAAAAAAATAAAGTGAAGAGACAGGAAAGGGAGAGATGGCAGGACAAGGCAATGGGACTCTGAGTGTTGGCAGCAGTCCCTTGGAGCACCAGAAAGGAGAAACTAGGAAGAATGCTGTTACCTTCCTAGCATGCTCATTGGCTTCCTAACTAAACTAAATGCTGAACTCAATGCTGAACTCAATGGACTTTTGGTCTGATTCATCAGGACTCTTCTCATGATCATATGTAACACCTGAAAATGTTTTCAGACCCAAGAAATAGTTTCATGCTACTCAAGCATAGGACGTTAATGAAAATGTCAGAAGAGATAAAGTTCAAAGCTCTGTTCCTTATCCTTCCCACTCCCTGTGGAGGATCAAACACACAGCTTTCTCTAGAGACCAGGCTTTAGACAGACCATGCGGTTATACCATTGCAGCAACGCATTCGTCTCTCTTTTGCCTCTGATTATTGCACAACGTTGTTGATCTCCAGGTGCTATCGCATTGAATAGCACTGCAGAGTCATTGAAAACATGTTTATTTTTTCACAGTGGAAGTAATCCATTTATGACCCCCTTTCACACAACAGTTCAGTAACCAATTTGGGTGTGGATATCTCATAGCACATTCTTCCACCTGTGAACAATTAATGGGTGTGGTGTGGGTCTGGCCAGATAATCCCTTCTTCAGGAATTACACTGTTATGATGTAGTGGCACCCTAACATTATGATGTCATAATGCTAGGGTGCTATTACAGATACAAGCGCCAATCATGAGGCAAGGGATGGGTACAAGAGTCTAAATGAGCATGAAAATAATGCATTGATGACCCTATTAAAGTGCTAATGCCTTGAGGGTGCAATAGAGAATGTCAACAATCAGCTACGCTCACGAGAATGGTTGGAGCAGATTTCCAATGGAATAACATGGCATAAGGGGCAGTACAATAAAGGTGTGTGAACCTTTGCTTCCCATTCAACTAGCGTGCATGGACATAGCATAGCTAGGACCTCAGCTTTGACCATAAGGGCGAGTTGCTAATGGTTGCCCCATCCCTGCCTTCTGGTTTTCCTAATCTGACATTTTGAGCTCCAGAGTGTATCTCCGTTGAGTGGGACTAGCACAGTGGCATATCTAGCATAAACAGTGCCTAATGCAAGCATAGAAGTTGCACCCCTACTTTCTTACCCCTACCCTCACCCCTCACCCCTACACGCGCAGCTTTTTTGAGCCCTCCCTCCAGCATTGGTGCCCAGGGCATGTGTCCTATTTGCACCACCCTAGATATGACCCTGGAGTAGCATCATTCATTTGAGGTCATTATGGAAGATTAAATTGTTACTAAATGGATCCCAGAATTTTCCAAAAAAGTGACTTTTCCAAGGTCTGATCTACATTTCCTTCTATATCAATTGATAATGGATTCAAAACAGAGTTTTGGACTGCCTTTCTCAGAATCCCCTGCAGCCATGCCTTTTCCCTTTCAAAGCTCCGTGTTAGACACAGCTGCCCAGCATTGCTCAGACTGCTGCTTCCCACTAGAAAAGCCTATTAAGGATGACCAGTAGAGGAGGGAACACTCCAGGGTCCCGTCACCTAGAAATCCCTCATACCTGGAACTAATCCTGGCAAAGTAAAATGGGGGAAGGTCACAGAGCCCAGAAAATACCCAGAACCCCATGCAAGCCAGAACCGCCTGCAAGCCACATCTGTGAACCAGTGTCTCTGGTTCATTCTGGAGCCATGGAGCCGTTCTGGGCTTTAAAATCAAGAGGTTTCATCCCATCACCATCTAACACATATAATATCTCCTTTGTTTATGCCAAAAAGATAGCTCATGTTAAATAAAAAGGCTTTGAAAAGATTTTGTGCGGCATCTTCTGAACCAGAAGGGGTAAAAATAAAATGAAGATACAATGGAAGACTTAATGTACTGAAGAATAAATTAAGCATGTAAGAATAAAGAGGATGCCAACAATGCCTTTCATCTTGATGGCCTGAATTGCCAAGGCCCTGCTCCTCTGCTGTGAAAATCAATGGCAGCTTTTGTCAGTTACTTCAACGGGTCCAAAGATCAAGTTCCTAATCTTTCTTTGGCGTTGTCTCAGCTGAGGCCAGTGAACTGAATAGATGTGTTGTCACATTTACTCTCTGGTTGTTGACTGGTTGCCACCACCTCTCGCAGTTTAAGCAATGGCCATCTGGCTGCCAGGACCAGGTTTTGAGGCTTCTTGGCCAACTTCGTTTCTTATTTTTCTTTTAATTTGTTTACAAGTATCTATAAACTGTTCAGATCTCATAATTCTGAAGTGGTGTGCAACAAGAATAAGGCCTTTTCCGCACTACACTCTTATAGCGTGATGATTCCACTTCCAACATCCTATGGCAGTGGTTCTCAACCTGTGGGTCCCCAGATGTTCATGGACTTCAGCTCCCAGAAGCCCTGAGCATTGACCATAGTGGCTGGGGCTTCTGGGAAATGAAGTCCACGAACATCTGGGGACCCACAGGTTGAGAACCACTGTCCTATGGAATCCTGGGGTTTGCAGCTTCGGGAGGGGCTGGCCGGCCCCTCCCGAAGCTGCAAACCCCAGGATTCCATAGGATGTTGAAAGTGGAATCATCACGCTATAAGAGTGTAGTGTGGAAAAGGCCTAAAACATCAAATGCACCTATTACACAAATTAGGATAACAGTGATTATGAAATAGATAATAGGATGGACTATATATGATGAAAGCTTACATAAATCAACTCTCTTTTCAACATCTGAAGCTATGAGCAGCTGGAATATTTCCGAGGGAAAGGGGTTTCATATAGAGGGCTCCACCGTGCTAAACGTCCTTCACCAAAAAACAGTGAAACTCAAAACCCAGTAGCCCCAGGGTACTGGCTTTAAGGGCCAAAGGGATCTACAAAGGAGAAAGTCCTAAGTTCCTGAGGGGCTTTGTAAACTAACAACAACAAAATTGCAAACCTATCCCGTAGCAAACATGTTGCCAGTGCAATTCCTTCAGCAGAGGTGTTACATACTTATATTGCCCCACTCAGAGACATAGGGCATTTCCACACTACCTTGTTATTGTGTTGTTATTCCACTTGCAACATCCTGTGGAATTCTGGGATCTGCAGTTTAAGGGAGGGGCGTTTAGAATTCTCAGCCAGAGAGCTCTTTGGCCTCAGTAAACTACAAACCCCAGAATTCCACATGATGCTGAAAGTGGAATAATAGCACGATAACAATGTAGTGCAGAAATGGCCATAGCTCAGGCATTCTGCACCAGCAACAGCTGTCAGGGTGTCTAGGTTCTGGCTCTAGAGCATGTGCAGAGTGCAAAAACAAGAAACTGTGCTGGATCATAGCCAGTTGCCCCAGACTGAAAACACAGCTACGTGAAGTGCCTCTAGACTAAGTTAAAGTTTATTTAAAGCATTGCAGGATACATACTGCTTCAGATAGTGTTTGTCATGAAGCATGAAAAGCTAGTAACTTGAGTAAAAAGCAACAAAGCAAAAAGAGAACAAAGAGAGGGAACTTTCACATGATGTGAGCTTTTTAACCTGAGTTAGCCACTCCCAGACCTACACCGTGTGTCATGGTTCCCCTGTTTCAGAGCTTTCCCACAAGACCGAAAAAATATGGTAGATAGATAACCATAATAATCTTGCACCTGGTACTACCAATGACATAAAGAGGGCATTTTGACCCCTTCCTCCCGCTCACAAGAAAAACATCTCTAGCCACACTGCACTAACATTCAGACTCCATTCAGGGTACCTGACAACAGCTTCTGAACAAGCTTTATGGGCAGCACCACATGGGCTCATTGCAAAAATCCAGTCTTGGAATTACTAGCCCCTCAAGTTGGATATCCAAGAACAGCTGCAACTGGAGCTGATAAAAGGCCCTCCAGGCCATGAAAATCACTTAGGCTTCCAGAAACAATGATGATACCCCAAGTTTGTACATTTAGTAATCTACAGATCTCCTGGATGTGGGAACAAATTGCCTTCTCCATCCTCCAAGGCCTCCATCATGCTAGGATTTAATCTAGGTTTATTGGTCTTCATTAAACCCACAGCTGCATCCAGGCACTGGTCCAGAACCTGCACAGCCACAACTGATCCGTATGTGACAGAGAAGTGGAGTTAGGTGTCTGATCACACTTTCCTCCAAATCTCCTGATCCTCCCATTCAATAATGCATGCGTGGTCAGCTTCCTCATCCATTATTAAATCAATAACAAACACAATCTACTCTTACTATGAACTGACTTGGCATTATGCAACAGTGCTATCAGGCTGGAGGGGATGGGAGGAGGAGCAAGCACTTTCCTGATGGCAGAGAGCAAGAAGAATAGTGGATAAGCACCTGTAATTCCGTCTCCCATGGTATAGCCTCCAACATTTCACAGATAAAAAGCAGGACCACCGTCCTCCTTCCTCATTCAGGCACAGCAGCTGGCCTTGAAGCAGCCACCACCACTGTTGTATCCCTCACTTACTGTCACCATCTACCATCTCCTTGTCCTCCTCCAAGTCCAGTCAGTTCAAGGAGTGGCATGAGGTTGGGCTGGATCAGCATCAATGCCAGCTCAGGCAGCTCCTTCTGAGATAATGGTGTAGCACTGTTGCTCGGTATGGATGGCAAAGGCTTGGTTAGGCCAGGTGGAGGAAGTGTTAGTCCCATAGCTACTTCCCCACCTACCTACTGTTACCCCAAAACGTGGGTACCGCAAGGGCCAATCTGTGATGCCAGTACCTCCTTGCAAAGATGGGGAATTAATTAGGCCAAAATCAGGAGGCTAACGAGAGTGAAGCAACTTAGTGAGATATTGCTACCAATGTTTACGGGCTCATGCAGAAAAAGAACCAACCAAAATTCAAAAGTAAGCTAAATGTGTTTTTACTGGGGGAAATTCACTCATGCGTGCACAGAAAATACAAACAGCCAAACATTCACACAAGAGCTAACTGAAGGAGAAACGGAGGAAAAATTATGTATAGAGAGGCTGAGGGATTTGGGGGGATTTATAACTACCAGTCCAGAAGGGTAGTGAAGAGCTGAAATGTGGCTCGGCTTAGGTAGGACCTAAGGACAGTTCTCATTCAGGAGCCAGACGGACAGAGTGACAGGTAGACCTTCAAGAGACTGCACTGGGCATCCTGAAATCAGGGGTATTTGTACCCAAAAAATAGCCTGTGGCAGTGGAAGGTATGTGCAGGTTCAGGTGTGGAACAATGGGAGTTGCAATGCAGACAATGGACTATCAACCCACTAATGTTGGCAGTGCAATGGCAAAGACATGATGACTGTTGTAATAGCTCTGTATTGTGGGTACTACAAGGAAAGAGGAAGGAGTCCAGGTGTACAGGGGATGTCAATCAGTGTCCTGGTGGCCTTCATTCTCCAGGAAATTCCAGCTTCTATTATTTTCTGGAACAGTGGTGATTTACCTGACAATTGACCTAGGTTATACCAAGAGAGTGTTTTAGGCTGACCTGCCTGTGGCCTCATGCTTACAGTCAAGTTTTGTCCTCTTTTAGTTTGACCTCCCGGTCACCTCCAGGTTGGATTTTGATATCAGTGGCAATTAAAGTGTGTTGCCAATTAAATATGATGCCAATTAGATATGGTGCCCATTCCAAACCATACTGATATTGGGGACCCCCAAAGCGGGGCCTTACATACCCATGGAACTAAAGCTGAGTGGAGGGTGACTGAGGTGGTGGCAATGGCGGCGGCGGCACTAGTAGCAAGGCCCAGGTTTCTACTGCCTTGCCTCAAGCTCCACAAGACAAGGAGGACGAGCAGTAGCAATAGCAGGAGAAGGAAGAAGCAATGGCAAAGACAAGAAGAATGGTTGGTTGGGTGGTTGGGTGGCTGGGTGGGTGGGTGGTTGGCTGGTTTAAAAAAAAAACTGCCAACAATCAGAGCCCAGTTGAATGATGCTCCCATCAGGTTTGGAGAGGAGCCAGGCCAAGATAAGTTATGTAGCCAAGTATAAACTGGGACAGGATTCAATTTGTAAGAACTGAAGTACACTGAGGACAAAAAGGAGAAGGTGGCAGGAGGAGAAAGAAACTGGGATATTTTAAAGGTAGCTGAAGAAGTAGGATGGCAGAGGATTAACCAGGACTGTCCCTGCCAAATCAAGACAGTCAGAGGGTGTGATTAAAAGTCATTTTGAAAGGAATTTTCAGAGGCGTTTTGACAGGAAGCTTTCATGCTTTAGGCCATTCTCCCTTAAACAATCTGTGGCATTTCATGGATGAGTGAATGGCATGCATAGTGCCTGAGGTAACTGGACTGGAAGCAAAAAGAGATGGAGCAGATCACTGTCAAAATACATGTGCACTGATTATTAAACACCATGCTTTAGGACAGATTTCCCCAAGCCAACACTTTCTAGATCTGACGGAAAACAAATCTCTTCATCCCCAGCAAGTCATTGGCTCTGAGTGGTTTATACATATCTAAAAAGTGCTAGGATGGGACAGAAACTTAATTTCCCAAAAATATACTTGCCCGCTAATATTAAACTTAATGATTTTTTTAAAAGGACATGTTTTTAAAAAAATCCCCATCTGATGCTAACCTTAATAGACAGGATTTTTTTTTTAATTTCACTAACAGTTAACAAAACACGTCAAACCTTTTCTACTAGCTTTTCAGTCTCTGGAAAACTGGTATCTATTTATTTCCTTTGTTAATGGGTGTGAGGCAGTTATTCCCTCAGCTAGCAATCATTCATGGTCTTAATGCAAAGATGCTCCGGGACGATTTGAGCTTGTTTTTCTCATAACTTTATCTACACCTATCTTCAACCTGCAGAGGATCATAAATTTCTCTTGCCATTGTATTTGATAAATAGTTCTCTGGTTTGGCAGCAGCATGTATGCTTGGATCTGTGAGTGTAATTTGAAGTGAAACTCATTTTATTTGTTCATTTTGCTGCAGCTCTTGTTGGTTTCCAGTCTTTGCAGGGGTTCTACAGAACTGTTTCCCCTGCTGTGCAGCCGCTCAGCACTTTGGTTCTTGCTACAGTTACAATCGTCTCCCATTTTGGGTTTCATTATCAGGACTGCCATGCTTCCAGACAGAGAGTTCCTTGTACACCACCGGCCAAAAGATATTGTGCAGCTCTTCTGCAATTTGTTTCTTAATAGGTTCTCTGTGGAGAGATAAATGATGGAAGAAGCTGTGTTAAAACAGATGAGGAGGTCTACAGGTGGAAAACAATATCATCAGAAACCAGCTTAGATGCCCCTCATCTCTTACTTGCTTGATTTGTCTTTTTGGCCATAATTTTAAGGTAGAATAAATGCTGAATTTCATACTGTATTAAATGTGTAACATGAAAAAGAATCTCACTTTCTTTATTACTTTAATCCACAGGACTGATCTGGATTGGGACCACTGGAGGCAGGGAGAGAACATTTAACCTCCTCTCATTGTTTCTTGGCCTAAAGTTACTCCTCAGAGGGTGGGAAATACAAAAAAAGTCCTCTCAATTGGCATAAATGAAGTTCTTTTCCTTCATTCTTTAGCACCCAGACAGTTGTGGGTGAATTTAGGAAAATATCTAGCCTGAGAGTGGTTGAAGCTCACTTATTTGTCACTGTGGTCCACATGTGGTATGGTATGAGGGTGAGATTGCTGGACTGGGGCTTGGAAGATCTAGATTCACATACCCACTAAACTCACCAGGTGGCCTGGAGTCATTCTCTTTCAGCTTGTCCTGCTCCACAGGGTGGTTGTGAGGATCAAGTGAGAAGAAAGGGAGACCTATGAACTCACTGAAGGAAAACCAACAAAAAAATCATAATTTAAAATACTGACTGGCATCCGGTTAGATATTGATGCTATTGTAAACAGACTTACAAGCACGTGCAAGTGACTTAGGATGATGAGCAATGTCCGTATTCCCAGGAAAGGAGCAGACATGCAACTACGTCTCTGTGACCACTGTGCAAGCAGAGCAAGCAGTGTGCCCACTGAACAATGGGTCCCTTTACACAATTTTTACCTTGCCATACACCCCCAATCCATGACACAGTATAATTGGTTATAAAAAATGGCATAAAATAAGTATAAATCTTATACCTATGGCTGAATGCCGTATGGAAAAAAGACTCTGGCTGGGAGATTCATGCTAAAACAGATTACCTCAGTATGGCCATGTCAAAAGTTCAAAAGTATTAGTCAGAAAACCCCAGCACTAAGGGGCTTGGGATAATCTCATCAGTGACTCAACCTTCAAGTACAATAGTGAACAAAACTGCCTCAATTGAGCAACCGGTGATCATCAACCTGTGCCCTCTTCACACCAAAAATCTTTGTTCCCTCACCTGTCCAAACATTAAGAGGTTATCATGACTCCCATCAGTTCTTTTTCACCAAACGTCAAGACTATTAGTCCATTCCGGATCCCTTAATTTACTCCACAAGAGAGCAATTAACATGCTCCCTTTCAGAGCAGAAAAAGAGTATTTAAACCCTGACTCCAAGCCCAATGATTTGTAGCATCTTGGACGCATGTAGGCGTATCACTCTGTCTGGTAGCTCCCTGATTCTCATGCCCTGGGCTTCCCTCAAACTCTCATGTTTGAGCCATCTCATTTCTATCTTCTGCTTCTGGAACGATAATTATCACCCACTTCACCCCAAGACTCTCTCTATCCAGCCTTTCTTTCTTTTGCCTTCACAAGCCTTGTGGTAATTCGTAAGACTGCTTGATTGCTTGTGTGTATATGAATTCCCCCAATAAATAATTCTTTTGACTCTCAACTGGTGTCATACAGTTAGTACTGGTATACACAGGTGAAAAGGTCCCATAGTTACCCCCTTCCACAGGCTCCTTTGAACTATAATCCCCCCCCCCATTTTAAAGAGACACTATCACTACTGGTGGGTCCCCCTCCTTTTGGGGTAACAAGATTGGCGGAGAACACAGGCAACACCCTGCACCCCTGACTCGTGAGTTGACACACAGAGCTCAGGAACAGCAGACAAAGGGAAACCTGTAAGAACCCATTTGGATTTTGTGTGTACATATGTGAGTGTGAATCTGTGCTATTGAAATCACAAGGGCTACTCTGGGTTCCCCAAGAGACACAATTTGTCACAATTTGCTACCTGGATTGCATACCATGTCATGGACATAGCTACTTCCTTGTAAAGTTATGTGGCACAGCCTTCCATGCAGAATCCCAGACAAAAGTAGGAAAAATAAAAGTAAGGGGGGAAAGTGAGGGTGTTCTGCACACTACATACATAACTGAGTGTGGCCTTTAATGTTCTTTATGAAAAGCCTCCTTGTTCTAGCCACTAGTACAAACTGGTTTGATGAACAACCTCCAGGGTCATGTTCTGATAGCAAGCTAATATTCTTCACAAAGAAAAAGATTGTTAATTCAGAGTGTTGTTAATACAGAAAATCTGAAGACCCTTTTCTATGCAGCAGTGATCCTGGTTGATTTTTTGTTTTGTTCTGTTAAGGAAGTGTTGCGTGTCTCGTCCAAAGAGAGTTTGTTACCATTATAGCTATCCGAAACACTTAACACTCTCCTTTCTTTTTTCCTTTCTTTCTTAAAAAAAAAAAGGCATTCCATTAAGTAAGACACTGAATTACAGTTGTTAAGAAATCAGGGCAGCCATCCACTGAATAGCTTGGTATAAGATGATGACAAAAAGCAAAGATATCCATTCAGACCTCTATAAGAATAATAAAAAGACAGAGAATTAGAAAGTTATGACTGTTTCGTCTCCACAATGCTATTGATAATTGAGTCTGTATTAGGAAGACGCAAGCCAGTGAACTGGGAAAGTATTGCTTCAAGAGAAGCCCAGTGTTTTGATTAAAATGGTATGACTATTGCATCAAGTGATCTCTTTTTATTACTTCCCACGAGATGAAAGCAAATGTTATAAAGGCTCTCTTCTCTTCCTGTGACTTTACCATCCATAATGAACCCCTTTTAAGAGATGATACATGCCTTGGTTACATGACGCTTGGACTGTTGGCATGCGCTCAACATGTGGGGCTGTCTTTGAAAAAGGCTCAGACGCTACAGGTGGCTCAAAGAGCTGCAGCAAGATTGGTAGCTGGGGCTGGGTGCAGGGAACACACAATCCCCTTCCTGCAATAGCTCTACTGACTGCCAGTCCATTTCCAGGCACAATTTAAAGTGCTGGTTATGACCTTTAAAGCCCTATACGGCTCAGGCCCAGGTTATTTGAAGGACTCTGTTCTCCCTTACAAAACAGCCTGGGCTTTGAAATCTGCTGGAGAGAACCTTCTCTCCATCCCACCACCCTCACAAGTACGTCTGGTGGGAACATCGACCTTGTCGGTGACTGTCCCCAGGTGCTGCAACTCCCTTCCCAAAGAAGTCAGACTGGTACCCTCCCTATGTTCTTTCAAGTGCTCTTCTACTCAGCTATGATTTTAAGAAATGCAGAGCACTGTGTGGTGGGGCTGAAGTGACATACATTTAAAAAAATACAGTCAGCCCTCCTCATTTGCTAGGATTAAGGGCACAGAGCCCCCACAAAAGTGGAAAAACTGTAAATATCAAAATGTGTGAGTGTGTCTGTAGGACAGGGGACTGATGCATAATGAGGAGAGTAGGCACCCGGGATCCAAACCAGCGAGATTTCCGCACTAGTCTGTTATAGCACTATTATTCCACTTGCAACATCCTATGGAATCCTGGGGTTTGCAATTTCGGGGGGGGGCAGCTGGCCCCTCCCAAAACTGCAAACCCCAGGATTCCATAGGATGTTGCAAGTGGAATAATAGCGCTATAACAGACTAGTGTGGAAAGATCTCAGGTCATGGAAAGAAGAGGGGAGAAGGACGCGTTGGTATGGTGGCCTAATATTTCCTCCCTGTCTCACCCATCTCCTTCCTTGGGTATGTGTGGGGGCAATGGGAGAGAGTTTGTGGTGCTGAGAAACTGGGCCATGAGCCATCATTTGTGAAAGTGAAACCCACAAATTTAGGGAGCCAACTGTAAAAGCTCTCCTATTGTATAGAAAAGTTGTATATCAAAGCTAAGTTTGAATCTCCTATATTGAACTGCCAGGTTACTTAATACTACTAAGGTCACATTTTTGTCCCCATGCCTTCAAAAGCAATACCATAACAGTAGCATGAAGCTGTTGTCTTGTCTGATATTTCTTAAGGATGAGCTTCTCCATAAGACACTTCTGTCCGAGTGATACCTATTTCTCTATATATTTTGTTAGAAGTAAGTTGGATTGAGCTAAGGTTCCACTTCTCATCACAGGGACACTCAGGGCACTTCTGTCCTACACTGTTAAAGTGCTATTATTCCACTTTCAACATCCTATGGAATCCTGGGGTTTGCAATTTAGGGAGGGACCTTTAGAATTTTCAGTCAGAGAGCTCTTTGGCCTCAGGAAACTACAAACCCCAGAATTCCACAGGATTGTTGAAAGTGGAATAATAGCACTATAACAGTCTAGTGCAGAAATGACCAAAAAAAGAGGATTTAATAAATGAGACATTGTCCAGTAGAACGCCTGGAAAAATATTTTTAAATACAACTCCCAGAATCTCCAAACTGCTTTCCAAACTGCACATTTCTCAGCATTTACTATTCTCAAGCTTGCTTGTTTGCTTTTAAAGAAGCACACATCTCATCCAGTTACCAAAAGAACTGCAGATTTTTTTTACTTAGGCAAAACGCTGGTGACACATAATGCAAATTTTCTTTGCTATGCTGCTTTGTTTGAATATTTTAGCCATGCTTAAGATAAACATTGTGAACTGAATTCTGAAGGACAATTGGATTTTTTTTTAAGAGAGGGAGAAATGAAATGAATAAAAGTTCTCATGTGTGATTGAGCAATAATTGAACAGAAGGTTGACACTACACCTTTGGGGGGGGGGAAATCCTCACCTAAGGTCCTGAGAACAAGAATTGTCTTGTATGGTCAAATGTAGACCTAGAAGAATCTAATATCTGAAATATTCCTTTGCATCAGAACTTGCCCAGGAGATTCTAGGAATTTGCAGCCCAAAAAAGCAACGCTTCTACATCTGCTTTCACTAACTGCAGTTCTGTGCAGGTGTTCAGCAGCCATAGGTACCCAATGTGTGTAAGAGCTGTTTAGAAAGTAGGGGCTATTCCCACCCTCAGTGGCACAACTGTCTGCTGAGGACATCCCCCATCTGATGCAGAATCAGGGTCTAGGCAAGCCAAGATGCAGGGCTCCCGTTCCAATGGAGTAAGCTCCCTGCCAGTACTCACAGCCAGCAGTCACAGGAGGAAATGGTTCTGGAACAAAAGTTCCACATCCTCCACCCAACCAAGCAGAATAGCAAAAGGGTAGGCAGGCTGAACACATTTTGAAGTCATCAAAGTAATATACATTCCCATCAAAAGGGAGCCATGAGCTCCAGATGCAAAGGTTACCTAATTCAACATACCCCATTTTTCACTGATGTTAATTATGCATTGGGTGGGGGTTATAACTAGATTGGATACGTAGACATTGTCCAGTAGAATGCAGGCAGGTTAACCCACAAATCTCCTGGCAATTGTTTCTAACCGTTTGGAAATAGCAGCACTCAAAAATATGACCCTTTTCGCACCGTACCTTGTTCACGGTGCCGTCACATGGAGATTGTGCAAAAAGTCTCTTGTGGGAGGGAATTGTGTCCCCTGTGCCTTCCTCCACACCAGCTCCATGCTGGATGGAAGGAAGTGTGGTTGCTCTGCCCCTTCCTTCCACAGTGCAGCCGGGTACTTTCCCAGGCTGCGCTGGGGGAGGAAGCATGGCCATCGTGCTTCCAGAGGTTCCGCACTCCAGATAAGTGCAGGAGGGACGCGGGAGGAATGCGCAATCGCGGGTCATTTTCAGCAAAGAGCTGATTATATCAATCTGCAATTGCCGCAGGATCACTATGGGAGCGCCAAGCGATCGTGAGAATATCATGCAGAACCATCCTCGCTCCCGTGGCCATTTCACTTTTGAGGTCACATGCGAAAAGGGCCTATGATGTGATATATATATATATATATATATAGTTTGTTAAAAAAAATATACTGTTGGCCCTCCACATTCATTAGGGTTAGGGTCTCAGGACCCTCACAAAAGTGGAAAAATAACAGCACAACAAACCCTATCCCAAACCCTATCTGGAAGCCATGCCGTACGAGGAGCGGCTTAGATGGCTGGGTATGTTTAGTCTGCAGAAGAGAAGGTTAAGAGGAGACATGATAGCCATGTTTGAATGTTTGAAAGAATGTCATATCAAAGAGGGAACAGGCTTTTTTCCCACTGCTTCAGAAACTAGGACAATGAGCAATGGATTCAAACTACAGGAAAACAGATTCCACCAGAACCTCAGGAAGAACATCCTGACGGCAAAAGCCATTCTGCAATAGAATATGCTGCTTCAGAGTGTGGTGGAGTCTCTTTTTCGGAGGTTTTTAAGCAGAGGCTGGACGGCCATCTCTTGGGAGTGCTTTGATGGGCGTTCCTGCATAGCAGGGGATTGGACTGGATGGCCCCTATGGTCTCTTCCAACTCGATGATTCTATCATAATGTATCTATGTGCCCCTGGGAAGAAGGCTGAGGCATGGTGATCCTATACTTCCTCTGTCTCACTCATCTCCTTCTTTACATGTGCGTGGAGGCACTGGGATAGGGTTTGTTGTGCTGAGAAATCAAGCTGGGAGCCATCTTTAGCTGGCCAAGCAGCAGCTGGTGGAGGAATAGGTTAAGCAGAGGCAGGTTTTTAAAGATTTGTATGGTCTGACCAGAGCTGCCCATAGGAAAGGATCCAGGGGATCCCCTATGGGATCCCCTGCAAAAGAAGAACCTCGGGGGCTGGGGCTGGAGAAACTTGCAAATAATCAAATCCATGAAAGTCAAACTTGCAAACATGGAAGGCCAACTCTATACACTCCTTTACTCTCTGGCCCTTTTTGCACAGCATTTTCCATGCGAAAGAGGGCCTGGAGCATCACGCAATTGTGAGGAGCGATCCGCACGATGCACTCACAATTGCGCTATGCTTCAGGGGCCGGCAGGCACCGATCACGCACTTCATTTTTGGTTAGAAGCCGAAAATGGTGAGCGATCACGCATTGCTCCTGGGTCCCGTGAGCACTTACCTGGCATGCAGAGCCTCCGGAGCTGCGCCGGTCATGCTTCCTGCCCCAGTGCAGCCTGGAAAAGTCCCAGGCTGCTCTGTGAAAGGAAGAGGTGAGGCTCTCGCGTGAGCAGGCAGCTTGTGCATAGCTGAAGGACCCCAGACGCAAGAGCCTCTCGCCAGAGGCTGCTAGCGCAATCCCCGCACCCCAGAGCCAGAAAAAGGTAAGGTGCAGGAAGGGCCAGCATCAGGGCCCTTGAGATAATGTATAATTTTAAACAATGCAACTATACCTCCCAAAATGCAATGCACTAACAAGTTAAATTATTGGATTCTGGAGTACACCTCATGGATGGTCCCTACCAAGTAGGGAAAACTGGAAAATTCGGAACAGATTTTGGAGTCACATAGGCAGGTAGGGCCTTTCCTGTTGACCAACCCCACCAACAGTCTTATAAATGTACTTGACTTTTTTTCTGGGCTCAAGGACCAGGATGACACCACCTTGGAAGAGTTTTCCCTGTAGGCACTTAGCAAGGACATTCGGGTGGATGACTGGCTATTTTTGTCCAAAACGTTCTTGCTTAATTTTAAACCAATCACTCATTTCCCCCTGCAGTCACAGAACTCCTGTTAGGCACTTGAGTGACATTTAGCAGAAAGCAATCAATGTGGACAATGAGAACTGTACAGACACAATTCTGAGGCATCAGCTCCTGGTTATTTAAGGTAACCAAGTTTTCTTCCTTCTGAAACAGGCAACATTGCTGGATGCGTCAAGCAAGCCAAACCACTGCCTCTGTGGAATGCTCTTAGAATATTTTTTTTCCAGTCCATTTACATTTGCTCCATTCTAGCAAATCTGAAAATCTTGTTATTGTTCCTCTCCACTGGACACAGATATTTTCTACCTCTGTACATTAAACTTTTGAGCAGTATGTACATTATTTGAAGGGAGAGATCTTCCTTCTCCCTCCCCAGCAATTCCAGTCAAATATGTCCTGAATAAATGGGTAAGAGCTTCCAGCCCACCTCTTGTGTATCAGTTTCTACACTAGATCACAGTGGATAAAGGATCACTTTCCAAACCCTTCTTGTCAAAAACTGGCCAAAGTGAGGAGCCTCTCCATATCAGGCTTGGTCTTTATGTCCCCTGAGATAGACAGCTTGCATGTTCAGCCAAGGGCAGAGCAACATAAGGTGCTGAACCAACACTGTCTCTTCAAAACGGGTTCTGAACTTCAGGGAGCTTCCTTCAAAGTTGACAGCAAACCTGGACTGACTGACCACCGCCCAATCACGTTGCAGCTTCCAGGGGTGTTTGTGCTACTGACGAATCATGAAGAATCAGATAATTCCTGAAGGCTTGGGTTAAAATAAGTCTTAGGGCCTTATCACACAAGGCAGGCAAATAGAAATTGCATCAGGATAATAGTGCCTTCTCTTCGGGCTTCCCACATGATGTCTGTCCCATGGAACACTGTTTTAAAAGTAATTCTTTTTACTAACACAAAAAAAAGATCTGTCAATAACCGCCCTTCCCACTTCTGTCATGCTATGATTCCCTATACAAAGATCAATTTCCATTTCCAACCCACCCACATCCCCTCACCTGCTCAGTAACTCAGTACCCAGCTGAGAGAGCATGAGCCCTGTCAGGCCACTCTCATCCCCCAGCCAAGTTTCTATGAAGCATGCCAGATGACTTGAAACAATCAAGGAGGCCATGTTCTTGAGTCTGACCCTTTCTGTAGCACCCTCCCATCCTGCCATGGAGACAGGAGAAGGCTGGGACCACAGTGACGCTTCTGCATGATGTTATCATGGTCCCGTCCTTCTCCTATCCCCAGACAGCACAATCACAGGTTAAGTCATTGATGGGTTGCCCCATCAATGACCTATGATAGCACCACCATCCCATACTTACCAGACCTGCAGAAGAGCAAGAAGCACAATAGCAGCACTTCCTGCCCCAGCGCAGCCTCAGAAAGTACAGAAAGTACCAGAAGGAAGCATCGCACTCCCTTCCGCAGGGAACCCGTCTACAGAGAGCCAGTCCTGTGAATGCAACTGCCATTGCGTTCCCTTTCTGGCCCAACCACTGCTGAGCTCTCCACCAAGCACCACCACAAGAAGGTAGGCTGTGGAAAGGTTCTCTGTAAGACCTCAGCAGGGCTTTTGATGACAGAGTGACTTCGAACTCTTTCATTCATAGGGTTGCCATAAGTTGAAGTTAACTTGACAACAGTTAACAACAAGAACAGAAGTTTTGAGGAATGATCAGGAGCTTCAGCCCAGGTTAGGATGTCCTCCTGCTTTGAGGAGCTAACACTAGCCAACAATTCAAAGCTGTGATTATTTCCTATCTGAGTAAGTCTGATCCTGAAGCATCTCCACTCACTGTAACTTTTATCCATTTTATTGGACTCTTTAAAACATCATAAAATAATTGCAGTTCTATTGTGTATTGTACTACATCATTGTAAAATGTTCTAAAAATATTTTTTAAATTTTATAAAATATTCCTCCCATGAGAACATCAGTTACCAAGCAGAGAAATATTTGATAACAAACACAGGACACCTCACAGCTTAAATTTCCTCCAAGCAGCAGTTTATTTTTTGCCTTAATTTCAAAAGTCTTATTTTAAAAATCTGGCATCTCATGATCAATCATATTTACATGGGTTAACATGAACACTGTGATTTCAGAATTACACAAAAAACTGAAAAACTAAGATTTTACCAACCTAATTCCACAAAACTGCAAACAGACAAGTTATCAGAACTCAAAGGCTTAAAAAGTGTTGCTTGAAAACTGAGCTTGTGCACCTCAGGGATGAACAAAGAACCTTACATTTTAAGAGTGACCTAAAAGGACATAGTCAATCCATGACTGCACATATTTCAATTCTATATTCTTTTGTTTTTGCATTACATTACATATACTGCTGAGCAGACAAAAGTTGCCTTTTCATGGGGGAAAAAATTAAAGATTCTGTGGTCTTCAAACATTTTCCATCAGTGTTTGAAATGTGATACAAACCAGATTAACTTTAACATGCTTCATTTTTTAAAAGTTTCTTTTGTGCATGATTTTTGCCATGCCCTTAAGGTGAAAGAGGGAACTAGTGTGTGGTGGTTGGAGTCTAGGAGACCAGGTTTGAATTCCTGCTCAGTCATGGAGAACCACTGGGTGACTTTGGGTAAGTCACACTCTCTCAGCCTCAGAGGAAGATGGCAAAGCCGCTCTGAATTAACCCTGCAAAAAAAAACAACCTGTGATCAGTTCACCTAGTGTTGCCATAAGTCAGAAATGATGGTGCATACAATAACAACAATTACGCTTAATCTTCACTTCCAGAAAAGCCCCTACCTGGAGCAGCACCTGATACAGATCTCACAGCCGGTGACAACACTGCGGAGATATGCTTTATTACTAAATAAATCTTGGGATTTGTTACCCTGTGACTTGGGGGTCCCGGGAGGGACGCCCAAATAACCAGAACAAATATGACAAGATGGGGAAAATTAGCTGGAGCACTCTCTTGGCTAACAAGAGGCAGGGTAATGTAGCAGGAATCTTTTACCCTATGTAAAAAGTGAATAGGTCAGTGAATAGGCAAACAGCTCAAATAGCAATAAGATTTATTAAGCAATTATTAAGAGAAACACAAACACACTGCTAGAAATAGGAAATAGAGCTTTAGGAGAATGGGTGATACGTCACCAGTCCTGCAGTCCTGGGGAAGCCAATGGAGGGTAGGAGGGCTCAGCGTGGCAGCCAAGGGGAGCTCGCAGAACGAGGTGGCAGCAAGGCAGGAGAGTAGTCTGAACGCAAGTCCGTTGAGTGGTCCCGCGAGAGATCCAAATTGCTCTCGGAGCAGGGGATTTTTATAGGGGAAAGAACAACCGTAGGCTAGTCTGGTCTTGGGCGAAAACAATAAGTTTTTGGGTTGGAGACAATGCCTCCGAAAGGTCAGAATTTACATGATTTGAGTTACGTTCCGAATTGACAATGGTATGGCCGATATGTAAATGCGGCTAGCTCGGCAGTTAAGCACTTAGCTCACCAGGGTGCCCTCTCAGGGCAGGGGGTCTCTTTGTTTATTGCGCATTGGTAATGAGGGTGTTTGTTTCGGGAGGTCCCCTAAAGCAGATCTGGCAATCTCTGGCTTGGTTTGGTGTGAGCAGCAAATAGTAGCCATGCCTAGCTTCGCGCTTGTTCAGTGGCCTCACAAACACTTGACTGGTGGCAGAGCAGGGCCGAGTTGTAACATCAAAATGATATCTTTGGTTCACCAAAGGCCAGGCCTGTAAATGGTGGTAACAGATTGTGTGAAAGAAGTAGTGAAGAGGTGGTCACAGCAGTAAGCTGATGGGAAAGCTAAAAAGGGAAAAGTTCTTTCAGTTTCCTTCCCCGTCACCTTGTCCTGCCAGCCACTTGTCCGGAGAGTGAGGTTGTCATGAAGAAAATGCAGGAGACTTAAAGGAGAATTTCTGCAAAACAATGTACAGGTAATACATGACAGCAGAAAAATTGGCAAAGATGTATAACGGTGCCTCAAACGAGTGTTGGAAATGTGAACAACCTGTGGGAACCTTTTACCACATGTGGTGGATATGTGACAAAGCCAAGAAACTTTGCAACGGACTTCCGGTGGAGGAGACGCGGCGTTTGGTTGGGAACCTGCTGAGCTGCAGAGTTTCTGAAGTCCCGAAGAGGTCGGAATCTCCGATTGTAAACATTTTTGAGGGAGAAAGAGAACCCCTGGTAAGGGGATCTTGGGGGCGACTCGAGGGGGACCCAAGATCAGTAGCAGTGGCAGAAGAGAGGAGAGAAGGGACCTGTTTACGGACACACTGACGGGATCGCAGAGTCGCTATTACCTCTTCGGGAAGCCTTTTAGGCTAAGCCACTAACCACCGTTGAAAATAAGCAGTCCATTTGGAACATCTGGACTTATTATAGATTTATTTCATCATTGGGTGAAGTGGATCCGACGTTATCTTTATTGAGGAGATCGTATGGAAATTCGGACTCTAACTTTAGAGAAAGCATAGGCTGGGGAGAAATGATTCCCAGACACGTGGAGCAAGAAAGTGACTTAAATGTCTGCGGGACTTTAAAAGTGAATTAAAATATTATAATTGGTTTAAAATCTTCACTTAAAAGACTGAAATTGAAAGAAAGGGGGAAAGATAAGAAAGCGAAGAATTTAAAAGTCAAAGTAAACAGTGAAACACGCCGGCTCGGGGGTTAAAAATGGAGGCTTGAAAAAGGCAGGAAAGACAGAGAGAATTTAGATGAGTGAAGGAAAGTGGAGAGAGAGGCGATGAGAGTGGCCGTGGGATGAGTGAAGGAAGATGGAGAAAGAGGAGACGAGAGAGACCGGGGGGCGAGTGAAGGAAGGCGGAAAGAGAAGCACGAGAGTGGCCAGGGACGAGTGAAGGAAGATGGAGAGAGAGGAGACGAGAGAGACCGGGGGGCGAGTGAAGGAAGACGGAAAGAAAGGTGACGAGAGAGGCCGGATGAGGGAAGGAAGGCGGAGAGAGAGGCGACGAGAGAGGCTGAGGATGAGTGAAGGAAAGCGGAGAGAAAGACGATGAGAGAGGTCGTGGGACGAGGGAAGGAAGGCGGAGAGAGAGGCGACGAGAGAGGCCAGGGGACGAGTGAAGGAAAGTGGAGAGAGAGGCGACGAGAGAGGCCGTGGGACGAGTGAAGGAAGGCGGAGAGAGAGGCGACGAGAGAGGCCAGACGAGGGAAGGAAGGCGGAGAGAGAGGCGACGAGAGAGGCCAGGGGACGAGTGAAGGAAAGTGGAGAGAGAGGCGACGAGAGTGGCCAGGGGACAAGTGAAGGGAGACGGAGAGAGAGGTGACAAGAGAGGCCGGACGAGTGAAAGAAGGCGGAGAGAGAGGCGACGA